>JZLH01S0391773.1:35357-48260 GCA_001188425.1 Eucidaris tribuloides | reverse complement strand
ACTGAAGGGTGCACGCATGGAATTCAGATCCCCATAGAAACCTACATCCATGTTAAAGGCAGTGGATCTCATTTGCAAACATCCTCGCAGACCAGGAAAAGATAACCCATGCCCTTAGGCTATTGATGAAGGGCATGTCTGTGAAATTTGGGGGTCAGTAATTACCTAGAATTTGAAACATGTGAGAGAAAAACAACAGCTGTTAGTGTACGTCTATGGTAGGAATTTTTCTCTTGCGAGAAAAATTCAAATCAGAGGCTAACGGTCACTATAATTCCACTAATACTGAGTTTCTAGCTCCTATATTTTGTCTAAAGGTTCCCAGATGGCATTTTATTTTAAATGCCATTGTATTTACACAATGTTAATTTTTCGGCATGCAAAAGAGATGCCCCGCCTTTAAATATGACCGATTTCCAATCAACCTATTTTCGATGATTTTATTAGAATACCATTACATCATCTTTGTTCTGCCCTTCCGGTACTCAATAAATCTGCTTGAATTCAAGTGACCCCGCACAGCTATGTATTAGGCAGTCATGACCGTTCTTTCAGCGATGCAGGGCAGCGAATCTAGCCTGCGCTAGTGTTCTCTACTGTACAGTCTCTTGCAACTCTATTGTGATCAAATTCATTACATTTTAATCTGCCTTTGTCATTGTTGGTTGGAAAACCTGGTCAAGTCTACGTACTTTGGTTAAATGTACTGAGAAAAATATTTTATGGAAATGTCATGATAAGAAGAGTATCAACCCAATATTTTCAGGTACACAAATCAATGATTTAGACTCACATACATGCAGTGCATCTCACTTTTTTTTGGGGGGGGGTGGAAGAGGGTCCTTTTGTTATATCTGGAAATAAAAATAAAATGAAATGAAATGAATAATTGGCAATAACTGTCAATATCAGCAAACATTATTTTTAAAATGATATCTCCATAGAGAATTATTCAAGGATAACAGGTCTGGTTGTGTTACAAGTTAAAGATTGTGTCACGGATTTGCAAGTCCATTACTTCCCTTCATTATCAATACCAAACGGTAGTTTAGTACTTACAAATGGTGTGTTGAAAGTTTGAAATCCATATGTCATGAATTTGTTGTTTTATGAGAAAAACTAATAACGACATGTTACCAGAATTTTGTTCTTTCCATAAGTTTAAATTTTGCTCAAATTGCGAATCGCGGTTATGTGTACCATCGCAAGACCAGCGGAGCACACTGATTGGTTAAACGGCTAAACTCCACGCGACCTTCGGCTAATGGCTGATCGGACAATTTTGGAACGGCCTGTGCATGTCGACATCACCGTATACATGTATTTTGAAGTTTAATTGTCCAGATTTTCACCAAAACTATGTATTCTACCCAAAGGTTCTATGACAGGTGTTTATTTATACTTATCTTCACATTGTGAACAATTTGAGCTGATTTCATTCATTTTACCGTTTTCTGACGTGCAAATCCCTTACTCTGTCTCAAAATGAAAAACACATGAAAATGTAATGCCTCCCATTATATGGGTGTACCTCCTCAAAACACATGACCAAACATCTGGAAGTCAGACTAGTCCTCCAGCAAATTCACAGCTCATCACATCTTGAACCGCAATCCCCAACCCCCCCCCCCCCAAAAAAAAAACTCACTTCATCACTGTGTACTTGACTGAACACTTGACTTACCGCTAGGCCTGCCTTAGTTGCGTTCACAACGCAGTTATTACCAGGTCAATACCTGCGCTTTTGTCAAGGCATAAGTCCGACGTATATAAAGAGATGCGTTTCTGTTGAATACCAAATCGAGACCGATATGCGCTGGAATCCTACATGCG
This sequence comes from Eucidaris tribuloides, assembly GCA_001188425.1. Classification (NCBI taxonomy): domain Eukaryota; kingdom Metazoa; phylum Echinodermata; class Echinoidea; order Cidaroida; family Cidaridae; genus Eucidaris; species Eucidaris tribuloides. Next base: position 46,427 of record JZLH01S0391773.1, on the reverse strand, counting down.
GATTTCTGGTGAGTCTGAAGAACGCGTATATGACACACTTCGACCATGTCTCTTATGCCCGAGTACAGAAAAGCCATTACCTCTTATCATGTATTACCCCGTGAAAATCCGTCCAATTTTTCAAAAGACACTCAACAAAGACACAATGCCACATGATGGTCCAAGTTGTGTTATTGGTCTAACTGCTGTACCCCAAATTGCATGAAATGTGAATTATAAACAACGAAGTTGTCTTCGTAAAGAGTTCATTACCCTTTTAGGTTGTGGTTATCATTATGTCGACAATGTACAGAAAAGGTCATCGATGACTCGAGAAGAGGACGCATACCCACCAGTGGCAATGTGAGTAATGCGATCTAAAATTTTTAACATAATATTTTACTTGCTTATTACCTAAAATCTCTCGTGAATACCAACCTAGTTGCACATGACAGAGACGGGAGGAACTTCATGTCTACAGCACGTCTGAATCATCGTACCACTGAAATATATATGCTCGTCACGGAGTTATAAGTCACCGCTGTGCTTCGGCTACATCAAGCGTCTGATCTATCGCGCATAAGAGGTTATATACTGAACCCGCAAGGATACCAGTTTACATGGTCAGTGCATCTGCAATATTATTATCTCGGAAACATCACTTAACCACAAAATTCACACGTCAAGCACCTTTTGATTGGTATATGAACATAAGTTATGACCCGTCAGCTACAAAGGTGCTAACTTATAATGTCCAGCGAGTAATATGAAATATCATCGAGTGTTGCGGAACACGATGTTGCTCAGCTTGACGAGTAGTTCCAGCTCGGAGCAATATATCAGTGTAATGCCGACAGGCTTCTACTCCCTCACCTCTGAAAAGTTTGATCAATTATTGTGTCTGAAATCGTTGTGATCTACGGAGCAAAGTCCAAACAGCTCACACCCAAGTTACATAACGCAATGCACATTGCGCAGATTTAGAACCAGTTTTTACGGCTACAAATTTCGATTCTGATTTTTTTACAGCATCATCAAGAATGGTCATTCAGCTAAGTCCACGGTAGATTGGTTTTGACATTTTATATCATTTAAACGAGGTCAGTATGTTGAGAATGCCCAACATCGATCTGACAAACACTAACATAAACCTTCATACAGCAAAGATAAGTAAAGAAGTCTTCTGTGTACAATTATCAAATATTTAATTCGCTCAATATTATGCGGGGTCTCACATTCGCGAGAACTCGGCATTGTTATTTATAATATAACTCAATCGACTGTGGTAATCACTCGGCAAACAACAGTTATATCCCATAAATTATATTGGAGAGATTATTGAATTGCATGTAATTTTTCTAGAGTTCGTGCACAATTGACTATTGGTGTGTTTTTTGTCACGACATATTTTAAAAAGCTCTAATCACATGACCCTTAGCTAAACTATGATCGTTCATTATTATTGTGAGCATGCAACAAAAAATGCATTTATCCCTCCAAAGAAGTGAGACGCGCAAAATAATGACATATGCTCGATATCACATTAGATATTGCCCGTTCTATATAGCTTGGCAAGCCGAGCCGGGACGTCCTCCACGATCTTTCGCTAATGATACTGGCTATACATTGAACTTTTACTGCTGAGGAATCCCCTACCCCAAAATCACATTCAGATATTTAAAGGACCAACTGGCCATGTGGATCTATATGTGGAGAGATGTGATGAATATTTTTATTGAATATGTGACATCAGCTCAACTGGTATACACTGAGGTCCTTATCTGACGATACAATTTTTTCTGTTTGTAAAAATTACACATTCTTTCCACCAAAAATTATATTAATAGTAACTCGCATTTTAGATCTCATCACTAGAGTTAATAGAGTCTTACATCTATTGGCTGAATTGTAAGTTTACACATTTGTCCTCAACTCGTCTGAAAGACCCGGCTCGTCTACGCATTTTTTTTAGAAATTACATCGAAATGTAATCTCTGGGGGAGGCGGGCAGAGATGTGAAATGGGGGGGAAAGTGTGATCGAGTCCTTTTCCATAATGAAATTTTCTTCGTTCTGGTGTTCGTAGTCATTGGGAAAGTGGAAGGATATTAGACTATTTCAGGTCGCTGGGAGGGGGGGAGGGACCGACAAGAGACTTTCCCATAGGTAATGTACAATTACGGCTAGATGCTGTCTGCTTGACGTAACATAAAATCTCTGCTGCTACGCAAGGGCCGCTCTCAAGCTAATTTGTCATCGATTACAATCTGCTCACAACGATGTGTGAGTGGTAGATGATGACTGATTGTGACTGAAAGATTTGTGGAAGTATGTAGCATGGACAACTCAGAGATATCTACGTTGTGAGAAATTCCATGGTAATATAAGATTCTGAAACCCTGAATATCTTTCACTGGTCGATCTGATTCACCGACCCCGAAGTGTTTGCAGGTCCGCTATGTCAAATTTGAAAATAACTCTATGATATAATCTATATGCGGGTAGTCCATTACCCAATCTGCGTAATCAATCACATAGAAATGAAAATATTTATTACACACAGCTTAGAGCATTTTTGGATATTATTGATTTTTTAATACTAGGAACACAATCTCAACGGGGAAACTACACCACAAGCTATATAACATCACTAAAATTACTTGGTAAGATACCAGGATCCAACTCATTGGCTCTTCATCACTGTTTCATAAATTTTACTAATTTCAAAACTCCCTCAGTTTTATAAGGAAGAATTGCAAAGTAAATACAGGATGGTCATCTGACAGTATAGACACGAAGACTGCAGATAGCTGTGCACTTCATACGTGCAGTCTTTATCATTCACAAATTTGGCTAAATTTTTGATTAGATTCATTTGATAATCCATAACTCTAAGGAGTCTAATATAGCGTGCTCACACATGTGGCATTGTACTTCGTGAATGTTTTACGAGAATTGTGTCAAATCTGCGGTGTCAGACAAGCAGAGCGATAAATCTCACTCATATATTATGACACCGCAACAATTGTGCAGAAATTGACGGACGAAGACGAACGGTTAGCCTCAAAAGGAAATTACAAGGGTCTCACATAGATACTTAAAGAACATGCGCAAGAAACTTGGAATTTACTCATGTCTCACGAAATATCATCAACGAGCTGGTACATTTGAATAAATTTTAATTACGATAAAAAATTACTTTGGATACTTATTCAGTGACATGATTATCATATCTCACAACTAATGTCAATGTCAAGACTAGAAATGGGATGCCCAACTATTTGTCAATAGGCAGAATATACTGATAAGAGCGTAGAATCATATTGGAATATCGTAAGGTTTACCGATCGCTAATCTGTATCGTGAGCTTAGATCTCTCCGTAAAGGAGCGCAGTTTTTTCAGTAATCTGCTTCTCAGACTGATCTTTGACAGGTATACATATACATGAGTAGACTAGTGAAGGTTATCGAGACATAGGGTCGCATACAGAAGACGGAGATGTCGGGCCTTGGTTTCTTACATCACATTGGTCCTTTCGAGCTCCTGCCAACTCGCAACAGAATTCGCGTCGAGTCACTGAAAACAGAAACAGAAAATACCGTATGTTTCAGATCCAGAGAGAAATGTTCCCCCGATTACTACATACGCAGACGTGAAGAAATCACTTCCCCGTACTAATTCAAGCCAACGGCTTCGCATGAGAGCGTATTCGAGGCAATTCTCTTATTGGTGTTGAATCTCTCCATCCTATTTCGGATGGCTCGTGTCGAATAGAATCTAGATGTAAAAGTGAATCACGGCTAAACATGTGAAGCTTCAATTAAAAAAATTGTCAAATTTTGATACTGCTGCGAGCTACACAGTAGTGTTCAAGACGTGAAGAAAAATTGATCAAGAATAAGTGAGTCTCATTACTACGCTCGTCGCAGATTTTTCGCAAATGGATGCCCTAGCAAAAGCCAAAGCCATAATAAATAGGTTGTAGGGAAACGTTATTACCTATAGCTCTGCCAAATGCAGTTATACCATAATAAAACAATTAAACTCAGGGCGAGTTTTAATAAGGCCTAGAGTAGTAATGTCGATGGCTAAAATGTTGCGGGTATGGTGGGACCACACAGTAAGTCTATGGGCGCCACGAGAAATAAAATGTGTGGCGTGTCAACATTTTTTTCAAGAGAGTCTCCCTTTGGTCACACTTAAACTTTAAATAACTTGATAGGCAATCTAGAGCTATTCGTTCACCTTTTTCTAATCACAAATGTGATGGATTTGGGCTCATTCTGCAGCAAAATTACTCTGCTTTTGAAAATCTGATAAGTACAATACTTGAGCATAACGTATTCGCTTTGTTTACTATTGGTGATAAAATTGAACAAATAACTGTATATTTGTAGCGGTAAAAGCTGGAGTGGATAAGCGCGAGGATTCAATGTTTTGTAGACTCGATCAAAGACAGCTGGTATGTATGGGGAGATCATGTGGTAGCGCAAGATTTTTTTACTGGTGCGTAAATGTTAGCCAATAGGCTTGTAAATACCTGTTATGCACATGCTCAACAGCCCATACTCGACGCCCATTAGATGTTGATACATTAATAACTGGAAGTTATATTAAGGACAAAGTAATAAGAATGGTTTATGGGTGCAATGAGTGGAATATGTTCCATGAGGTGAATGAATGAAAAATGATCTAACATGAATACGAAGTTCACAGCCATGATATTGAATTGAGCAAATTCATCTGTCAACCGAATGAAAATTACTGGTCCATTTGCAGATAACAAAATTCCATTTGTTATTATATGACACTAAAATACAATGAGAACACCAGGTCCCATCAATCTTGATTTTTGCAATGCCGGCTGCAAACCGCAATCTTATTTATATGCAGTGCAGGTAATTTTTAGGCGTCGCGTGCAGAATGGAGCAATATCGTAACAGTCCCAGATTGGCACAGTGAATGGAGCAATTGCACGAATGATGATTGTAAGGTGAAAAATGGGCAAAATGATAAATATCAAACACACCAATATTCATGACAACCGATCTATTCACACATTAGTGTCATATAAAATGGTATGAAGATTCCAAAATATATGCATTAAAGTGGTGAGTGTGAATTATGGATCTACTTGTAGGTACATGGAAGAACATTGATACCAACTATTCTGTTACGCCATTGACATAAATGTACAACATGTAACGTATTATGGCCCAAGTATAGGTTTGGTAGAACTGGAGAAAATTGAAATTCTTTGCATTTCGGCATGAGGTAATGTACAATACCGCCAGATGTTCGTAATAGATTTAAATCTTTAATTTGTCACTATAAACCATTTTCAGTATGTTTAAGTTGTTTTCTTGATGTCTTGGTGACAATAGAAAACTTTGTAAATATTGCCGAAAAATTTGTCTGATCACCTACATGTAACTATAAGTGCTTAAAAGTGATAGCTAACATTGTGAGGCTTCAATTTAAAAATTGTCAAGAATTTGTGATATCTGAACTACTAGTAAGTGTCATATGGACAAATAAACACACCAGAAGTAAAAAAGTTTGGAAAGTTACACTGCCAGATGAGCAAGTTATGCATAATAACAAAACTCGGGGCCGAGTTTAAAATAGCTTATGGTGTACGACACAGTAAGTCTATGGAAGAGGAGAATGGCAGGTGAAATCTGGTCAACCGATTAGGAATTTCACTTTATTAAACGCATAATAATCTTTTGAAATACAATTTTTTTCAGGGGTAGAATTGTTTAAAACTTATCCAGACGACAATGGTCAGCATGAGGAATCATGTAGTTCAGATTTTTTTAAACGTGTGGTAAATGGTGTAGCCAATACTTGTATTAGTCCAATGTATTACTAGTGCAAATTGGCCAAGCCAAGCATGGATAGGGCGGTGCAGATCAGAACCGAAACAATAAAAGTTAAAAATGGAACTCCAGGTTCACATCCAGTTGTTTTGAGAATTAACAGGAAAATCAGGAAAACACATCTGTGCAACTTTGAAAAAAAAAAATTGACATAAATAAGAATGAGATAGTGAATTTTCAAATAATTCCATAAATCCTTACAAAAATGGAAACAGATGTCAATTTGACACTTACTGAGAACAAGCTTCAATTATTCTGCACACACTTACTTCATACGGAAATCAATGCGAAAATTGTGGTGTCTCCGCACTACGTGCTGCTATCAGTGTGAGAATATTCTCTGTCCATGTAGCATACGGAAATACCTAACTAGTATGGTAATTATCAACATAATTGCTGCATAAAATATTAGAGGCTCAGATATACCTGTATCCAAGTCATATCCGAAACTGACGGTCTCACAATGCAAGTAATTATCTATGACTCCACTGGAGTTTGCCAGGTTACCGAAAGTGGCTCAGACAATACAAGATTTTCCTGAAAAAAGACTCTTTCAAATAACAAAATCAATCTTTCTGAATCAAGAAGATACTCCTTTTAATACATATCACTGGTCTTAAAGTAAAGCAAACCTAAATTGGTGCCAGTCCAATTAGTTTTTACCATTTACATTGACTCTTAGTTACAGCCTATCACTAACAAACACCATATTTGCAGCACTGTACATGACTTGTGCACATTATATGATAGGCTTGAATGCATTGCCCCCCTCTCCCCCTCCTCAATCAATTTATAAAGGAATACTTTAAAAGATGAAAATGTGAATTCAAATCTTTTTATAATCCATATCATCTTATTATCATAGAGAACAACATCAACAACAAAACAAAAACAGAAAACTTTTCCAGCCTGAAAACAATCCGGGAGAAACGAATTACGATCAAGTCGTAATGAAACTTTAATCAAGTCGGTGGGACTCGACATTCAGCGTAAATAAGATGTTTATAGATCTTTTATAAATCAGACTTGGTTTCCGCTTATTTACCTTGGTGCCCAGCGGCCTCAGTTCTTGTACGAATCTTCAATCAATCTAGGCCTAAAGAAATGTCAATATTCGATCTCGTATCTCCTCATCCGACTCGGATTCCTCAAACTTAATAAAGGCATATTTCATTTAGAATACATACATAAATAAATCATACCGATAACCCACTCGGGAGACTGATTTTTCTTCCAATCACCATTACTACTGGTGTACATATTAATTAAAGCCATGTCTATTTATGGATTGGCCAGAAGGAAGATTAAGATGGAAGTTAGCACTCATCAGGCAGCCAATGTATTGCAAGGAGGATTTTGCCATTTGATCGGATTAGATTGGATGAAAGGAGCGAGACAGAGAGAGAAGGGAATCGTAATCTCTCATACAACAGTGTAGACTGCAATACCAGACATTATGTACTGGAATCAACAGCCAACCTGTCTTTAGTATAATAATCCGACCTCCGCGGATCGGCTCGCTTGCTTCGCAGGGGAGGTCTGAAATTCAGACTAACAAGCAGATGAAAGCACAACCGGCCTACTGACCTGGCATACATCAGTAGGGGAGGGGCACTGGGAGAGGGGCACTGTCGTCTCCATCGGATGGCATTATTATTTTTTAGAAAATGGAATTTAACTTGATTTGAATATTTTCATTTCAAAATAAACAATCCAAAAAATCATTTGCTGTACAGTGTGTATTATTCTTCATTGCAAGAAGAAGATGGCCTAACACTTTTGACTTCATATAGAAATGGTCCTCCACTTGCTGTATTGGGTAACTTAAAGACAATATAAACACTGTGGAAGAACCCGTTTTAACAAATTTGTCAACTTGCTATCGTGACAGTGTTTGAATGACAAATAGAACACCCTAAGAACACAAGAAGTTTCGGACAGTTATGCCTGTCACTGGTAATATGTGCAGCATAGAAATTATGGCACATTAATTCTATCTCAGCCGATAGGAAATTTGCAACACAGCAGTACTATGGGGGAGGGGGAAACGGAATGGTCTCTCAAAGTTTTCAACTTTTTCAAGAGCACTAACAATCCTTTAAACTACAATATTTTCAGGGCTTACAGCTTTTTAGACCGTTCAGAGACAACTGTAGGAATGGGGAAATATGCAGCTCAGAGTTTTTAAGGCTCGGAAACATTGTTATATCAATGCGCTTAAGGGTACTCCCTATAAATTGGGTAAAATTTGCAAAAACATCTTTCGTTATAAAAATTTCTTATTGAAATGTTCTCCTGTTAATTGCGTAAATGCCCTGACAAATGCCTACCCAATTGAGTAGAGAAGAGACCAACTGTAATACTCTTTGCTACAGCTGTAAAGCTGTTTAGAGATAGCCCCAAAATACAAGTCACATGGTCCGGCTGGGGGATTGGGGGGCGGGGTAGTTCCTTCGTCTGGCTCTTCAATGCTGGAGATAAAGTGGCAACAATTGTGACGGGATAGTCAAGATCCCGACTCAACTTCTGCCTGCACTTATTTCTGACCACACCACTGAACATTGGTTGACAACTTGACAGTTTGTTTTTCTTGTGTGCATGTGACATACAGCCAGACTGACACGCGCAAAGGCTGGGCCTTAAGATTTGGACGAAACAAACAACACACTAGAACCATGCACATCATGCAAATGACCGTACACTAATATTACAAGTCATAGCAAGGAAGGGCTTGTTCGTTGGGCTCAGTGCAGTCAAATAGAAGCAGAGTGAAGTTTTAAAGATAATGTGGCATATTGAAGTCTCTTCGTTGTCTGCATTGTAAACAGAGTTTGTTTGCAAACCCTTTTTTGGAAAAAACTATGCAAAGTCTACAAAAAGATCAACAAATAAGTAAACATGACAACTAAAATCGAACTGGAATAAAGAAAAAATAAATGATGTAATAAAGAAATACATAGAATACGATAAACTCTTTTCGTACAGAATTAAGTCTTCCATTTGACATACTACTAAACAGCAATTTTCATAAATTGTCCAGAAAGGGACGATGTTTAATACCTGTAAAATATCATTATTCTCTTCAAACTAGTTGAACACAAAATTAATTTCTTTCGATTTACCGTGAAAACAGCTGTTCATTTCAATTTCAATAATGATGTAGCCTCGTACCATTCGTTGAGGGAAATGGTAGATAATGAAATATACTACCGATGAAAATACGTCCTGTATTCAGTGCTAAAATCATTTTAGAAAAGTTTGCCATCAAATCGGTATTGATTATCATTAAAAACATCAATCAACTGCTAGGACATTGGAAGTGCTTTGATGTTGTTGAGTAGTTGTTTCTATTTCATCTAATTTTTACACTTTTTTTTATTTTCAATTCTGTGGTACAAATAAAATGAACAACAGCACACATGTGTCAGATAATGATTACTATGTGTTTTACTTTGGTAACATTATATAACTTTCTCTTCAGTGTTTTTTGATACATTCCTATTTAGGATATTGATTGTAAATTGTTTAGCCTCTGGGCATCAGTTCTGCAAATCCCTTGAATTTTTTTTTTTTATCTTAGAGTACCCCATGAAATTTGAATTACACTGCAATAACTTGGCAGCTGTGACACATGAATTTGTTTACTGTCTACAGTACCCCCGTTCAGACCGCAGCTGTTTCGGTGCGAGTAAGGGTAGGAGTAAGGTGAGGAAGCGCATCCGGAGTAGGTACGAGTAGGAAATGTCGGAGTAGTGGCCCGTCTGGACAGAACGTCGGAGTAAAGTTCCTCCGAGCTTCCTCCGACCAGATCCTCCTGGTATTATACCAGGAGTATCTCGGCTACTCCGACTAAGCGCCGGTCCGAGTAAATTGCCCGTGCGGGACACGAGTAGGAGTATAAACGAAGAAGCTGGTCCTCAGGAGTATCTATGACCTTACACCTCACGTAAAACTACTTTTCGGGGTCAAATTGCCGTGTAGATTATTGCGTAGATAACATGTGTGCACGCGCAGTGCAGTGCCATGCACGTGTAGTATCGAATTATAAAAAGAAAAGCTCGTTGTGATGAGGACAATAATGGAGAAGAAAAATTGGTGACGGACAGAAACGCGGGCTAATTTGGTGAACAGGAGACCAAGACTTTATGTCACGGCGCTATCACTTCCGGAAATTAGCTCTGACCCCCCCCCCCCCCCCACCCCGTGATGCCCTTCGCGAAGTCGGGAGTAAAACTGGTCGGAGTTTCTCTCGTTACATCCGTGTGGACGCTGGTCGGAGTAAGATAAATATCTTTGGAAATTTTTAAATTTGCTGCATAATAAAAGTTTACTGCCAACTCGTACTGCACGTCTGAAACTATAACTAGTATGTTGTATAGGGAATGAAACCATATGGGCAGTTTCTATGCATATTTACATAATCAACCAATACACAAGAAAACTATTCATAATTGTAGATTGAGCATACACATGTATATTACACATACCATTTTACTTGTTGCATACAGTTGTGTACATTATAGGCCTACTTAATACCGGCAGTGTAGCATTTTGGTAAAATGTGAAAATATTTGTGTTCCTTACCTCTTGTACATAGTATTTATGATATGCATATTTTCCATCTGCGCATAATGACCTGAAAATCTTCACTAATGACACGTTTATGGCCTGCCCCCCCCCTCAATAAATATCTTAATAGATTTAATTCAATTTAGCAAATCATGCTAGCTTATCATTCAACATTACGCCATTTTATAGTAGATTAAGAGATTGTTTTCTTATTGTTCTGACAAGATGAATAACATAACTTATTTCAGATTTATGAACATTTGTCAGATTGACAAAACATATCTGGCTTTAGGTACTACTCTGCGCACAACTAGGATTGTAGGGACAGTGATTTTCCGGCGAATAATCAGAAAGAGGACGAATTTCCGGAATATCACAACTTGAAACCGGAAAACTGAGTTTCCAAACGGAAAATCACGAAAAACTCTTTTTTTCTTCCAAATATTTACTTTTGAAAGGAAAAAACAAGAAACTCAGAACAAAATTAGAATAGTTGACGCAAAACTCAGAAACAGAAAAATATCGTTTCAAGGCTTTATAGTAACGGAATTTCGTTCATTGTTTTCAATGTTAGAAAGTCTAATGGTAAATACGCACAATTCCTCACATATTTTTCGCAAAGTTGAAATCACGAATTATA
>JZLH01S0391762.1:37229-47378 GCA_001188425.1 Eucidaris tribuloides | reverse complement strand
AGTTACTCTGAAGAGGTCTCAGAAAGAAGACCACACCTAGCGAAGAAGAAAGAGCCTCCTATCTTCATAAGACAGTGGTAAGGACTTTATATACCCCCATATTTTAGACACGACCTCTTCAAACTTTTCTGATTCTTTTTCAATTCTAAAGGCGGTTTACTATTGCAAACATCATAAAATTTACTGTCACGCGACTTTTTAGGATGATAACGATGTGGCGAGAATTAAGGCCATCATCTTTAGCCTTATCCTCCTTACCACTGTCTATGAAGATAGGAAACAATTTCGTCTTCGCTGGGGGTGGTCTTCTTTCTGAGACTATATTGTCATTTTTTGTTTGTTGGAAGTCTTTCCAAACCATCAAAACCGTTCACGGGAAATATGAAACTGAATTATGCTAATGTAAATTTACACCCCACCCGATAGGGATGCGGGAAAAAAAATGTTACATTTTATGTTCCAGCCTCTCTGCCGTGGGTGCGCCTGCATTTGATAATCTCTCCGCCTCGGAGAAGAAAGGAGAAATAGCATTTAATGATGTCTTTTGAAATAATTTGTTACTTTCCAATAATAAACTTCAATAGTACATCGGACCCCTTCAACTCAAAATGCATGCGTTTATAGTGTATGTTGCAATACTTTTGAGTAGGGAGGATAGATTATGTTTGTGCCCGAAGTGCGGCGAAATTTTGAAAATTGCGTGTGTTTGCGCGCGAAGCGCGCCGAAAATTTAGACAATTTGAAAAATGGGATCCATGTCTAAGGATCTTTTTGATGAAAAGGGAACCCACGTTTAAGGATAAGTCACCCTTCCCAGCTGCACATCCCAGCCCAATATACGTGAGTATCCCCCCCCCTCCCCTCCCCACCGGCCCTCTTGGCTTCTTCATCGAAAAAGAAAAATCATTTCCTATTTTGCATTGATCCATTTTGCCAACATGCAGAATTATTATGGTCGAGTAAAAAAAGGGCAATTTGATAGGGCTATCGGGACTGAGCTACAAGTGAGTAACCGTTAGGCTATACCGCATCGACAGGATTCGCCTTGAATATGTTAATGTTTGTTTCACGTTTTATGTGAAATTCATAAAGCTGATTAACAGGCCTATAGGCATATGGGCCTAATATAATCATTTTCATTAACCATTCAACCCCTCTATAAAGGCAATATCTTGATCATTTAATATGCTTTGCCCATTTGCCGTGGCGTTCATCACAGCAGAGGTGTTAATGCAGCAGTTGTCATTTTGGGAAACTTCATTGGCACCCTTCCTATCCCGACTTTTAAAGGGAAATTTCTCAAAATAGCTGTGTGATGATCGACTTCGAATTTAGATTTTTGGCCTGGAACATCAACCAGGATCAGTCCCGTGTCGTTCTTGACTTTCGTCGTGCGGATTTCAGTAACTTAGGAGTGGTCGGGAATAAGGGGGCACCACGGCAGGGAAATAGAAAACTTCAAGTTTAGTACCTTGACCTACTACAGAAGCAGTGTGATACCTATAGCTGTCATTAAGAGCGGCATTAAAGCAGCGAAGTCAAACAACCGGCAGTTCTTGTGTGTGTACTTATCACGTTATGCGCGATCTTCTGTTCTGTTTATGGTACATAAACTTGGAAAAACGAACCAGGAAGTTTAAGTGAAAAATAACCACTTCAACCAGCAAAGCCAGCCGGCCGCCGGGCTGGGAAGTCGGAAAACTATGATATCAGAAATATTGAATTAGATCTATATACTACTAGTACAAGAATATATGCAGCATGTCGCGTCAAGTGTGTTGTATAGTTTTATTTGTGATGTTCGGAAACAGCTGATGGGGAAATTCGTTAGATTCAAGCGTCCGAGAAACTAAATCTCGACTCTCCTAGCCTCGGCGTATAGTATTGCTGCTATTGCACGTGCTGTGTTATTTACTTTGTGCAGTGAATTGCCACAACGTACACACTGACACACCGGACACGCAACTGTACTGGATTTTATATGAACGCACAGGAACAATATGGCTACACAGTATCCGTGGTATCACGGAAATATTTCGCGATTACAAACTGAGCAACTTTTACACCAATCTGGGAAAGATGGCAGCTTTGTGGTACGTGACAGTGAGAATATCAAGGGCGCGTACGTCTTGTCCGTTTTGTAAGTATATCGGGGAATTTCATCAGTTTGTACGAATCAAAAGAAAATTATGTCCTTGACCAACACCCTCGGACGGAGCCCGAGCTGTGCGGCGGTGTAGACCATCGGCCGCTACCCCGCGCGTTCTCGGGGAGACCTCGGGGAGGCGATCTGGTCGAACGGGTAGCTGCCATGCCGTGCAGTGTCTGTCTGCATGTACTGGACAATACAACTAAGTTATACTAAAGCAAGGCTAGGTACAAAACGTCAACTGTGTGCTGTTACCACATTTCTAACATTGACAAGCAGGACTGGTACTGGGTGGCTTTATGATCTTGATGCCATTAAATGATGGTTGAACTTGAAGACGAAGTGTCTGCATGTAATTGAGCATTTTCATGACACTAGTTCATTCTCAATTCCAGTGTCAGTGATGTTAATGTAACATAACTGGAATTGAGATTGAACTATGAAGGCATGTTTTCACAGATCTTCCTGGGCTGTGTTTTCTGTTAGTGTTACATTGTTAGTCTTGAAATTCTTTGCCAATGAATCATAATACTTGATCTACAATGTAACACTAATCTTGGAATTATATAAGTAGAGGTTTGACTGTATTTTGATGATTGAAGCAATCCTAACCCTAACCGCAATGAAAAGACTATCTCAAATTGTAGGCGATTTTCATTTTATAGGCCTACTTGGCAAGTGACATAGAGAATTCAACGAACAACAACAACAGCGTTTGTGCCTAACTGCCTGCACTGCAGTATGACACGCCCTTCTTCCCCGGTCACAAAGTTCCCATAGCAATGAAAAGGAGAACACTATATGGTGTCAATAACCATGAGAATGATGTTGTGCATGGAACTAGCTAGTAGTACCCGCCCTTGCCTTGTTTTATGGTGGAAGTCAATTTGAAAAGGGGGAAAAATTAGTATACAAATATGAAAACACAAACACAAATACTGAAACACCTTAATAAACCCAAGGTTGGCACGTCGGGTCTCAAAGGCAAAGATCTGGCTCTGTTTTTGGTCAAAATCAAAGTGCTGAACAAAAAATAGAATAAAACGAACAAAACAATAACAAATATTGTTAAAAAATATGTTGGGTCCCAAAGTAGGATATCTCCATGCTGCAAAGCAACATTTAGAGGTGATTAATTACAAAAAGGATGGAACAGTAGGGATGGGGATGTAACCACCCCCCCCCCCCTACATGTATAAAATCTGAGTTTCTCAAGTCAAGTACCTAATGTGGGAATACATACATGTTCAAGTTTAAAACAGTAAAAATCACAAGTACACAGTATGTACATGTACAGGGATATACAATATAGGAATCAGCGTACAATCTATTTTTTAACAATTTATTTAAAGTTCTTCCAGCATGGTGCAAAAACCTAAAGGAACAGTCCATTGCACACCTCCAGAAGTTAAAAAAAAAAAAAAAACACCACTTACGCCCTTTAGGCTAAGTGAAGGTCATTTATGCAATTTGAAGATTAGTACCCAAATTATCAGAATTTGACAAATTTATAAAACAGCTACCGGTAACTATGGTTTAGTCTGGGTGTCAGACTAATTGAACCGAGTCACTTTTATAGTCATGAGCATTTTTCCAGTATTAATCTATTAGTCCATAAATACTATACATGTAAATCAGTATCGTATGGGACTAGTAGTGGATAAAAAAAGTATAGCAAGAATTCTTACATACATGTACATGTAACCTTTGTAAATTTCACATAATTTTGATAACATGATGAATACTCATGCAGGGCAAGGGTCTGAAAGTAGACTACTGAAGTGATTTTGCTAAAGGCATGAATTCAAAAAATAGAATTCCAGCTAAACACAGTTTCCTTTCTAGGAATTTTAACTCCCTAATTTGCCACAGGTTCTCGATTGGTATTTCCTTCTACAATACAGTATGTAGGCGTATTACACGTATACTACACCACAATATTAAATACATGATGTTCTTTATTTGTAGACATGAAAAAGACATTGACATCCTGTCGTGGTGTGTAGCACCCCCTGCAGCTAATGTACACTGATGAAGGAAAAGTCAAACACGTGGTTCTTTGTGGTCAATTTGTAGGCGAAATGGGTGGAAGATACACATAACTGGCTAGTGGCCCATGATCACTGACGAAAACCCATGCTCAGAATCCAATTGATCAAGGGGTATGAATGAAAAGACCATCCCCGCCCAGAGGCTGAGATGAATACGATGGGCCCAGGGCTCCACACTAACGTTTTTTCTTACTTGCCCTTTGGGCAAGCAAAATTATCACTTTCAGATTTTCACTTGCCCGAATAAAAAGTTTTCTTGCCCGAAAATAAACAAGTTTATCAAAAACATTAAAAATGATTTCTCACTATTTTCAACCAACAGTGCCCTTTTATAGAATTGGAAGTTTGTTATTTTAATTCTTCAGGTTGCAAAAAGGGTCATTTATGAATTTTGAGAGTCATAAAATTGAGTACAATGAACAAAATAATGATGAAATTTAGTATTTTAAGATGACTGAACACAACATTTTAGACATATTTTGTTCGTTTTTGGTAAGATTTTTACTTGCCCCGGGCAAGCGGGCAAGTGCTAGTGTCGAGCCCTGCGATGGCATCACAGATTTTGACCAGTGCCCATCATCCCATTGCATTTGGTATGATGCAAAAAAAAAGAGTACACAGTGCAAAGGATTTAGAAGAACAAGAATTTTCCCATGAATTAATGTGGATTCAGTTCATAATCCAGAATATTTTTTTTTTTAGAAATCAACAATGGACATTTGAGCATTAAAGACGCTATATAACACTGTGGAAGACCCGTTTAAAAAACTGTCGAACTTTGCTATCTGACATATCTGACAGTGTTTGAATGGACAAATAAACACCCTAGAACACAAAAGTTTGGACAGTTATGCTGTTACTAGTACAATATTTGCAGATACAAATTGGCACATTAATTTCCTATCAGGCGATAGAAAATTCTGCAACAGGGTCATTCCGTGTCAATTCACCCAATAGGCTAAACGGTGCCGACTCCAAATTTGCTCATATGTATATAGGGTAATTGACATCATACAAGCCAGAATTTCAATTTTTAGCCCAGTCCGCCTTACGGTTCTCACGCTATGACACGCCCTTTATTAGAATTTTCGGCCAAAATGGGTGTAACTGCCAATTTTCTAATGGCCATTGTGCGGTAACGGGTGGTCCAAATTTAATGTGAGTGATATCATTGAAAAGGGAATAAGATAAACAATCTAAATGTGACATTATTTTTTACATTGGAGCAAGTTTAACTACAATGACCTTTTGACCTTTACCTTGACCTTGAATTTAACCATCGGGGTCAAATTATATTGAGCCGAAAATCAGTGTACGTTATATTCAATACCTCTTCTACAACATATTAAAAACCTGGAAATATCTTGTTTGAAATCTGGCACATCTGAGCTTCGCTGAAATTTATACCAGTCCGACACATAGATTTTAATGTTGGATATGTGCACAACTCACTCTCAATATATCAAAAACACACCTGTACAATATAATCTAATTCATACATGTATTTGAATTTCATGAATATGTTCATCTTCTAGAACATACCACCTGTTCTTATGAATAATTGTTCAATACCAAATAATGCATGCATTACATTAGATTGATTGCTATGTCTTGGACAAGCCTCCAGCAAAGCTATCAGGTTGTTAAGAGCAAACCTTTTCAACATGAATAGTATGCATAAAATTATGCATTTATTATGAAATTGCTCTAAAGAGCCAACATATGCCGCTAGTTCTGGCTTCCAGACATTTTACATTATTAAAGGCAAGGTTCACCCTAACATTAAGTGAGTTTTAATGGAAGCACAACAATGAGACAAACATATTAATGGAAGTTTGGCGAAAATCCACCAAAGAATAGTGGAGTTATGAACTTTCAAAGTTTTAAATTTGTGACGTCACATGCGAGCAGCTCCTTCATTGTCATGTATTATAAATTCCATAAAGTGCCATTTTCTCAGAAAATTTTAAACGCTGCTACCTGTGGATGCAATATATAAATAAAAACATTATTTCATACATGCTTCCATGAAAAAACCCCATTCAATTATTATTAACCAATAAAAAGTGGCAATTTATTGAATTAATATTACATGAGATATGGGGAGCTGCTCGTATGTGACGTCACAAATTAAAACTTTGAAAGGTCATAACTCCGCTATCTTTGGTGGATTTTTGCCAAACTTTCATTAATATGTTTCTATCATTTTTCTGCTTTTATTAAAACCTACTTGATGTCAGGGTGAACCTTGCCTTTAAATCCATCTTTATATTGATAAGGAAACTACTATCTTTGGTCAACTGCTTTGAATAATAAAAGTGTTTTGATTTAAGGCAAAGTTAGTATGTCCGGAGACAAAACAGTCGGAGAATGGGTATACTATGGGTGTAAAAAGAAGTTGCATGGTCTAGAACTGAGATAACATATGCCCAGATTAAACTTCACTGCAACACAGTTCCTTGGGTAAAAAGCATACATGCATGCACAGGTATCTGAGTATAGTTGTGCACATAATAACATAAAAGTCTACGTGTGGGACTGTACAAATTTCAGGAAGCATCAGATGTGCTAGCTTACAAACAAGATAGAAACCAAACAAAAAATAATGTATTTCCAGGTTTTTGATATATTGTATAAGAGGTATTGAATATAATGTACACTGATTTTCGGCTCAATATAATTTGACCCTGATGGTTAAATTCAAGGTCAAGGTAAAGGTCAAAAGGTCATCGTAGTTAAACTTGCTCCAATGTAAAAATTAATGTTACATTTAGATTGTTTATCTTATTCCCTTTCCAATGATAACACTCGCATCAAATTTGGACCATCCATTACCGCACAATGGCCATAAGAAAATTGGCAGTTATGCCCATTTTGGCCAAAAATGCTAATAAAGGGCGTGTCATAGCGCGAGAACCGTAAGGCGGACTGCGCTATAAATTGAAATTCTGGCTTGTATGATATCAATTACCCTATATACCAAATATGAGCAAATTTGGAGTCGGTGCTGTTTAAATTTATTTTTATTTTGGGTGATTTGATACGGAATGACCCAACACAGCAGTCTATGGGGGAAAGCTGGAATGGTATCTCAATGATCTTTACTTTTTTGAAGCACTTAATGATCGTTTTAAACTGCAATTTTTTCAGGCTTCATTTTTAGACCATGTCAGAGATACTGGTAGCATGGGAAATCATGCAGCTCAGATTTTTTTAACTGGAAACATTGTTATACAATGCATTTAAGAGGGTTAGAGATCTCTCAGGCACCATTGTGAGTGGGTTAAATTAGGGGAAGTCCCATCTTCCTGTTGGTTGACCTTGACCCATATACCGTATGGCTGGACATGTACATAAATGCTGTGTGTAGTTTGGATCAAAAATAAAATCCATGGCTGTGAGTTTAAGCTGGAGTTGTATCAATCATACATATGTACATGTACACTGCAGGGTCAGGGTATGTGGAGTCCTGTACGTGTATACAAACAACAAACAGCTAGAAGTATACATGTAGAACACACACAAATGGTAGTTGAAAGGTTGTAACCTGAAATGAGTCTATCCTGGCTAAAATCATTCATAGTGTAATAATTCACCTTTTGCTATGGGCCCCTATTGCTCTAAATCACATGTGTGTATGAGTCATCGGATCTTGTCCATCTACAGGTGTGATAATAAACATTTCATGTTAGTGGACTCTCCTTTAAAAAAAATAAATAATATATTTGTCTCCCTATCTCTACCAAGATAATAAGTTAGTAACACATTCTTCCAGAATGGTTTATTCTGCTACCACCACTACAAGGAATAACATGTTCTAGCTGATTTTCATATTTGAAACTAACTTCCCTTCAGGCCTTTATTGCGATCAATGTGATGTATTTGGTCAGAGACATTGATTTATAACAATTAACATGTAGGGTTTGCTCCTTGGATTATTTAAAATTGGAAAAGAAAATACCATTTAAATTACATTTTGCCTTTAACCCTTTGCCTATGGTAAGGTAAGATCCAATTAGACTCATCAGATTCAAGTTATTCAGCCCAAATTATCATCTGAATTATACACCTATCAATTGTAAGACACACCCCTCGACCCACGGGAATGGTGCGTCACTTGTCAAACGTGAGTCGGATTTTCATATACCATGACGCACCTGTGTGTCTGGACTATGACGGACCATTTTCTTACAATGACTGTGCCTAGGCCTATTTAAACGTATACAAACTGACGCACCCCATTCACCATGCTGTGACGGACCAAATGCTTCCATGACGGTACCCTGCATCATAATTTGTTGGTAAATGAAAATGACCCACCCATGACGCACCATTCCCGGGGGTCGAGGGGTGCGTCTTACAATTGATAGGTGTATTAACACATTGGAGATGATTTGATTTCAATATAGCACGCATTCTCCATAAAGAGAGCAGAATTGTAATGATGTCAAACTGAACAGAATAATTTGGGGAAAGCCAAACAATAAGTCAGTGCAACTGCAGCTCTCCTACATGTATTGGTAGAAACAACCAGCTTCAACGTGCTGCACTTGGTTTCGCCATTGCCCACACATATGTGACCCGTCACGCCAAAAGGAGCCACAAGTCGCAACGGACGGTTTAGAGAAAATGAGCAAAATTGTCGGAACAGGTCAAATTTGTCAAAATTATTTTTTTGACTGAAATCAAATCTTCAAAGTCTCTTTAATATCCTGTGAAAGTTTGAGATCAAAATATTCACGGGAAAGGGGTAATATTAACGTTTTTCTGAGAGCCTTCCATTCGACCTCGTGAAAAAAAACACACACCGAAAATCCGAGTCAGTTAGGCCGCGCCCCTAGCAACGCAAGACGGCTACTCATTGGCTGAGCTGTGTCACATGACGTATCGTGATTGATTTGACTACTGACAAGCTATCCTTAACTTGAACTTGATTTGTTATTGTATTCCCGATTTGTTTGCAGTTTCTGATTTTTTCGACATTTTAATCTCCAAACATTAGATTCACAATATTTTGCGTCAATATTAAATCAACAGAGTAAGTACAAATGCCGATGCAGCGTGAGAAGGTATTTGCTGCGCCAGAGAATTTGTAACGTGGTGGGTTTAGAGTTAAGACATGCACGTTTTCCTTATCCATGTAATTTGTAATCCCCACTACTACACCAAGTACGTGCACAGCAATCAATTAAAACTTTCACAGGTTCTTTTGTTCTTTTGTTACGGATGCATAAAAGCTGGCTCAATCTAGTTGAATAGACACTTATTCGCGTGGGGCCGTCAAAGAGTACAGAATCATAACTATGCAAAGCGGGTCCCTGTCATGTCTGTCGGCGTGTTAATTATAGGGGGTCTAATTCTTGCGCGTACTCTGGACTGCTGGCGCAGTTGTGCATCAATTGAATAGCGATATAGTAGACAATAAGAAGTTATTTTGTCACTTGAGAATCACAGTTTATTCAAATCCCGAACTTTACAAATTAGTATGAACAGTCGACTTACAAGCATTTACTACTTGTGGAAATTTATTGTGTCAAATCTCTCACCCTAAGACCCCCCGAGTGTCTGGCGTCCATGGTCACCTGTGACCCGCCTCGCAAGGTACATGCACCGACCGGAAATAACTCAGATGGTCAAGAATCCAACGTGTTTTTGGTAAGCACTAAACGAGCATTAAAATCTTACCAAATTCGTTCAAACTGAAAATAGCACTTTCTACAAACCTATAAATTCCAAATGCAAAATTTCAAGAATGATGAGCAATGCAAACGTACTGTTGCTAGGGAGTTTTCCCCCTCGGTTTTATCAGAATTTCAGCGCGATCGCGTTTCGCATTTTGAATGGACGCTGCACTTTGACAGCGGTTTTCTCGTAAAGTAGATTTTCGTGACACGGTGAAAGCTCCTTGTTTGAAGTCGAATTTCTCCGGGTGTACTTGCTTTTATGCAG
>JZLH01S0391751.1:17785-43413 GCA_001188425.1 Eucidaris tribuloides | reverse complement strand
CTGATGAGGCAGGAATTTCGAGTTCATTGTCAGAGCCGTCTGGAACAATAACACTGGTCTCCGGGCCGGTTGTCAAGGAAGGGTCAGCCGAGCTCTGTGCGTTTGAATTTGGCGCGCCGGTGTGACGTGTAGCTGACGGGTTTGGAGTGCCGTGGGTTTGTGCTGCGGCTCTGGTCAACCTGGGTGGATTTTTCCTGGCCTTTGATTTCGCTTGTTGCAAATCCATTCTGGTGTGGTTTGGGTCTGAAAGTAGTCACCGATATTGCATTCCTCGACTGTAAGGTTTACAGGAACAGAAGTATCAATTAAACGTCCCAAATCGCAATAAATTTCCAAAACTCAGAGAAATGCAATAGAATACGTCTTTACAGTAAGGGCGCCATCAAATATCTCTTTCTGTCTGGCTGTTCAATATTTCAGAATTTTTTTTTTAAATCAGTTGGAAACCAATAACAATATCTCAGGCTGGGATTTATGGTTTATGGGGAATACGTGTTATATTGAAATTATCTTGAATGGGTTAAAGATGCTTATACACGAACAGTTCAACAACCAAACTGGGGTCATAAGTCCATTGCACATAAATTCCTCAGTCTAAGTTCTATGTTGGGGGTAGTATTAGAAAAATGAACAATTTTGTAACAGAGACATAGTGTCCCAGTTAAATTTCACTTTATTACAATATTTGATCCAATGGTAAAATGTTGCACAAACTGTAGCAAAGTTCTTTATCCAAAGATAGATTTGAACATTTCCACTGATCCTGTCATTTTAGAGTTCCATAACACATTGTGGTAATATTCAGTAAATTTGAAAGCATTCATTGTACTGTATTTGCATTCCAAAGATATGCCTCGTTTCTGATTTAGCTTGTAAATTCCATTTATGTAAAATATTCATTTTTTTTGTCTATCTATTGCTGGAACACTAAATAAATGTTTATCCCAAAATGTACATTTCAATATATTCCACCCAGGGAATCTACGTGTCTGCACATACTGCTGTAAGGTCGTGCTGAGCTATGCTCAGTCGGCAAATTCATCATCAGGGGATCTCAAGGCTCTTCAGGAAGACCTCAAGACAGTGACAGAAGCATCAACTCCTACCGGTAACCCGGCCGATAGCATCCTGTCGCCCCGGAAGAGAATCATGGGTTTTAAGGAGGAGGATTTGAACAGAACAAGGTAAGGTTTGTTTTATGGCTCACAACTATTTATGACAAGGACTAAAGCCAGGATTATAGCTGCATGGAGGCCTGGAGGCATGTATACCTCCACTAATCCTTCCCTCAGGTGCTCACTCCCTCTCCCCAACCCTGGTCCATGAAAGAGTGAAGAAACACTAGGAGTGCCATAAAGGGGCATCCAACCTCAGAAAATTAACCACCCTTTTCAATAATTGTCATTTCAAGTCAATTCTGAAGACATCAATCTTGGTCTGAAGTCTCATTTTGTTTTCTGTTGAGTAAAGCATATTTTTTTATTTTTTATTTTATTTTCATTTTATTTTATTTTATTTATTTATTATTATTATTATTATTATTTATTTTTTTTTTTTGGGGGGTGGGGGGGGGTTAGTGGGTGAGGAGATCCTTCAATTTTTCTTTTCTGAATTTAGGATGGGGAAGGTATCATGGTCATGTAATTTGAATAATGTGCAAACTCATCCCATATAGAGAATGGTTTAAAGCATTTTTGAAGAACTAAATAATCTGCTAGAAAGCATTTAGGATATTTAGTTTAAAGAGAAATAGTTACAAATACATGTATAATAAGAATTATTATATCTATTTTGATAAAATTGTACAATAACATGCTTTATGTTTGACAATTATTTTTCCTTGAAACGTGGTAGGAGGGTTGTACATTATACAGTCATTTTCCCTTCCCAAAAGCAGGGAATGATAACATATAATTATATACCTTCTATCACCACCCCCCCACCCCCACCCTCCCCCCCCACCAAAATATATTATATGTGATGTCTATATTATAATAATAATACTAATATAATCAATAATAATAATAATAATAATAATGATAATAATCCATATTTTATTCGAAATAGACAGACATCACAAATATTCTTCCGAAATTTCGAAATTCATTTTTCCATTAATCGTGGGCAGCAGCCACTGAGCAGCCGCCAGATCGACGTAGTGCTCTATCCTAAAACTCGTGAACGCCCAAACCAGGTAGCCAGCAAACTCCCATCTTATTAACGTCTTTTGTTCTGACGGCTTGAACTCCCGACCTCCCGGTTGTGAGGCGGACACTCTACCAACTGAGCCAACACACCGGTTATATTTGTAACATGGGTTACTTACAGTGAGTCTGGCTCAGTGAGAAGTGATTGATGCAGGTTTAGGTTACATCATCACTGCTGTGGCTCTTTTCACTATTTTGTCTTTCTCTTTGAACCCACAGCAGGACAATGAGCCTGGGCAGCATCGACGCCACATCCACCTCCCACCTGTTTGAGGTTGGTCCCAACCTGACCAACTCCACTGAGATACAGACATCCGTGCAGGAGGAGAGGAAACTCTTGGTAGGTACAGTTAACCCATTACCTCTAAGAATTCGCAATTCCAATGGTGCATTTGCTTTGTGTAGTCAATGGGTTGATGTATAATTCATAGGTTTCCTACCCTTCCCCACTTATAAATTCTGGTTATTGTGGACCGGGACAGATTGTATGGTGGACCTTTTCACATTGCATTTTTTCCCCTGTTACATTGTATTAAAAAAATAAAAATGAGAATGGTAAAATTTTGAGTTTGCAATAGATAAGGAAAGATGGAGGGCAGGAACAAGGAGACCCAAACTACCATAGTGGAGAACAACTTGAGGATGATAATAATAATAATGTCATATATACCCAGGGTAGCCACTTCAGTCAAAGAGACTGCTCTACCAGCTAACCCTGCATAACATAAATGTTATTATTACCCTTCTGTGTTCTGTGGCATGACCAGCCCAGCCAGGGCTCAAACCGTGACCTTCCAGACGTGAGGTGGACACCCAAACCACTAGACCATCATGCCATCAAAAGTCACAGTAGTCATCTTTTATGCCAAAATAATGGTAAATAATGACATTTTTTGCTTTATTTATAAAGTGTGCTCACTCAACCATGACATGGTTACAACCTCTTATGTTCGTACAACATGTAAAGATACTTTTTGCTGAAAAATATCGGATTTCAATTTTTGCAATTAATTTAATGGATTTTACAATTTCAAAATTGAGAAAGGGTGGAAATTTTTAAATTGAGCTCACCGAAGCGTAAAATATGCCAAAAGTGCCAAAGGAGGTATGAGGGCATCAAACGATAGATGATTAACATAAATAGCAATTAATCATTCACCAGAAACGGAATTAGTCAAAATCCTGCATCAAAAATCCCCCAAAATTACCCTTGTGACTTTTGAAAAGTGACATTTTTGCCTTTAATATGTGCTCACTCATTCATGACTTGACGGATCAACCGCATTTTCATACAAAATTTAGTCAATTAGTGCAGAAACACCTTTGCCAAATTCTTTTGCTCACAACCGTTCTTTTATAAAGTTACAGTATTTTGAAAAAGGGAGCAGTTTTTTGTTGTGTTTATATCAGTGAATTTATTGTATAGCTTTGTATGGGATCAATTTCTATTAGGGCCAGAGATTAATTTGATACTGGTATAAATTAATGCTTCTTTCTTCTCAAAGTAAACATATTTGAAGACAAAGCATTCTTCCAGCCCAAATATACACTCTAGCCAGTGTATATATTGGTATATGTGTTAACTCATTTGGTTTGTGAGGATTTTTTTAACTTCTCTCAATCCAAATTATTATGTTTCAGAACTCGGCCCAGCTGCGAGACCTGTGGCTCCTGATTCGTCACCCCCACAATGGCATCATGTTCCAGAATCATCGCTATAGGTTACGGACCTACCCAGACTGCATCATTGGTAGCGAGCTAGTTGATTGGCTGTTGAACAAGGACAAAGCTGCACAAAGGTAACATATTTCTTTGACAAGCAGTTATTATCCCCTCGCCCGACGAAGTCGGAGGGGGGTATAGAAACGCCGTTGTCCGTCTGTCCGTCCGTAACACTGGTTTCCGTTCAATAACTTTTGTAATGATGGTCGGATTTTAAGGAACAGGATATCAAAATACAGCCCAAGTTCGATTTCGGAGTGTGTAGCTCAATGGTCAAAGATCATAGCCCCAAAGCTATGTAAATGGTTTACGTTCAAGAACTTTAGTAATTTTCAATAGATCTTCATAAGATTTGGTATGAAGCAACATGAAATCAAAATACAGCCCAATTTCGATTTTAGAGGTGGTAGCTCAAAGGTCAAAGGTCATAGCCCCAAAAGCTATGTAATGGGTTTCTGTTCGATAACTTAAGTAATTTTCAACAGATTTTCATGACATCGGGTAAGAAGGTACATAGTATCAAATACAGCCTAAGTATGATTTTCATGAGATTTGGTATGACGGTACATGATATCAAAATACAGCCCAAGTTCAATTTCAGAGTGTGAAGCTCAAAGGTCAAAGGTCATAGCCTCAAAAGCTTTGTAAATGGTTTCCTTTCGATAACTTAATAAGTAATGTTTTAAGACAGATTTTCATGACGTTGGGTATGAAGGTACATAGTATTAATATACAGCCTAGTTATGATTTTGGATTATGTAGGCCAAGATGCAAAGTTCACAGTTCATTAAATATGTGTATATAGGCTATTTCGTCGCCCGGCTGGCAGAAGGGCATTAGCAAATGTTCTAAGCAGATGGGCGTTAACAGAAAATTGCCTCTAATTTGAAACCCATAGTTTTATTCCATATTTTCGCCTTACGTACTAATAGGAGGATCTAAAGGATCATAATACTTTGATTTCATGTGAAATAAGCCCATGGTTGTCATGTTACAAGCAATTTACTGTTAATGCCCTTCTGCTTATAGCATTTGCTAACGCCCTTCTGCCAGCCGGGCGACGATTTGTACCCTGGAGGGGATGCTATGCTTTGCATTGTCCTTGTTATATTTATTTATTTATTATGCATGCATACTGTTTATACCATATATTTTGTGTAAAGATACTTCTGTGATTTTGCTCAAAGACGGGTAATTCGCAAGAGATTATTTTTATCTTCATTCACTTTGTATAGACATATTAAAAATTCTACTCTGTTTTTTAGTTGTGAAATTCTCGAAAATCATACCACTAATTTGAGTGTACATAGTATTGAAAGGAGTTTTGGCTCCTGGGCCTTCCTGTATATTTCAAAAGGCTCATTCCAATCTGAAGTAAAAGCAATGTAGGAAAACTGTCACCTCATATTTGGTCAGCAATGTCAGTCAATGAACAATTATGAAGAACAAAATTCTTCTACTTAATTCAGTATTCTGAAAAGGACTGAGAGAGCAATGGTGAGAATGATGTGTGGTGTGAAGCTGATGGACAGGAAGAAGACTGGGGATTTGATGCAGATGATAGGTTTGGAAGAAGTGGTGTATCATATGGTAAAGGCGAATGGAATACGTTAGTATGGACATGTATTGATCATGTTTTGAAAAGGTTGTTTGAGTTTCAGGTGGATAGTCAGAGGGAAGGGGGTGAGAGAAGGAGGGTTGGATTGAAGAAGGAGGATGCACCGAATAACGCTAAGTGGAGGGGGGGGGGTAAGAGCAATTTCTGTGAGTGCGAGTTTGAGTTTCAGGTGGATAGTCAGAGGGAAGGGGGAGAGAAGGAGGGTTGGATTGAAGAATGAGGATGCACCGAATAACGCTAAGTGGAGGGAGGGGGTAAGAGCAATTTCTGTGAGTGCGAGGTAAATCCGGCCATCCCTGTAATCGGGGACTGAACTGGATTTAAAACTTGGATTACTACTACTACGCGATACAGCCAAAATGTTACACATACAAATTGTGCAATAATCTAAATGTATTGCTATCTTTGAAGTGATATCCAGCAGTAGTTGGGGGAGGGGGTAACAGTATTCATGTGATAATTAGCAGCCCTTAATAAAAATGAACAATCTTAAACATGGGAATACCTATTGGTGGTACTCGATGGTATTGACCAAAATACCATGGTAAATATTGGTCAAACGCATGGATTAACCATGGCTCATTTTTGTAAGGGAGAGGTTCACACACGGTTTTACATGAATGAATGTTTAACGTTTGTGTACAAGTTTGTTGATTTTGTTGGTTTATTTGGATATCTTGTTTCACTTCAGGGTTCAAGCTGTTGCCATAGGTCAAGCTCTTCTCGATGCTAAATGGCTCAAGTGTGTCACGGCTTTAGACCAAACATTCCACGATGAGTACGCCCTCTACAGTCAGGGAGAGGTAATTCGTCAAATCATATCTTTGCTTCAACTACATTACTAATCTACTCTTTAGTAAAGTAGTTTATTTGCAAGCAATGAAAAAAATGCAACTAAAATGAAAAAATACTATCTTACAAATAAATTGCAAACTGAGATCAGTTTGTAGCCATCTCTTACCACTGTTATATGCACAAATTTTTGTGCTTACTTTTACACTTATCGGACATAAGGACATTGAACTTTTATAGGCCTCATTGGCATATACAAGAACTTGTTTTATATGTTTGTACCCTTTTTATTTAAAAAATAGAAAAAAGAATCTAACCTTTTTTAGCCCATGTGACTCAGCTATGCAGGGTTATCCTTCCATTCATATATTTTATTTCCACTGTATTTATTGTGCAGTTATGATAAAGCTATTTTTAAAACAGTATGAATCAGGGATGTAGTCGAGGCCAGATTTTGCCGGCCTTGGCCTTGGCCTCGGACCGAGTAACGTGTACAAAGTCTATGGGAAAAATATTTTTCCAGCGGCCTTGTGACTCGGAATGGCTGGCCTCGACTACATCCCTGATATGAATGAAGAAAAAGATATATAAATAATGTTGTATGATGTAAGTAATATGTAAATGAATATAAATATATAAATGAATATAAAAGTAAATATAGAAATATAGAAACAAATATATAAATTAATTTAAAAGTAAATATAGAAATATAGAAACAAATAAATATATATATGAATAAAAAAAGTAAATATATAGATATATAGGTAAATGAATATAATAAAATTAATAAATTAAAGCATTTTACAAATCAATGAATAACTGAATAAATAAGTTAATTGCTAAGTAATTAAAGTGATAGGCTAACATTGTGGAGCTTCAATTTAAAAAATTGTCAAATTTTGATATCTGAACTACATAGTAGTGTTCATATGGACAAATAAACACCCTAGAATAAAAAAAAGTTTGGAAAGTTACACTGCCAATGGCAAGTTATGCATGAATAAACAATTAAAACTCGGGGCGAGTTTAGATAGCCTAGGTGTACACACAGTAAGTCTATGGGAGAAAATGGGCAGGTGAATCGGATTAACTTACGATTTTCACTTTTTTAAAGCACTAAATCATTTTGAAATACAGTTTTTTCAGGGACGTCATTTTTAGACCTTATCAAAGACAATGGTAGCATGGGGAATCATGTAGCTCAGATTTTTTTAACTGTGGTAAATGTTAGCCAATACCTTTAAATGAATGCTGTTATGCTTGTACCCAGGCAGCAGAACTGAACCAGAGCATCGAGGTCCCTCTGGATGAGGCTGGTGGCATCCCCCAATTTGAAGAGTTCATGGAGCCCATCTGGTTCAGAGAGATTAGCCAAGATGAGGATCCAGGGAGCGAAGATGACGTGTTGGGTATGTATGTTGCATCATACATGGAGGGACAATATAAAAAGCACTAAATAGACAGGGAATTACTCAATATCAGGCAGGGATGGAGTCGGGGCTGACCGTTCCAAGTTACGAGACCTCTGGAAAAATATTTTTCACAAAGACTTTGTACATGTGAGTCAGTCCGAGGCCAAGGACAAGGCCGGCAAAATCTGGCCTTGAGGCCATCTTCGACTCCATCTCTGCTCATTATAGTAGTGCTAAGATAGATGTAACAATAATGTTGTTACGACTTGAAGAAGACAATGCAATGTAGAAATCTGTATCGGGACAACAAGTCCGTAATAAACAGAGTCACTGTTGCCATTCAAGAGTGAAATACTAATTAATGACTCAGTCAGATTTCAACTTTAATGGAGACGGGATTGTAATAAATTTGCCAGCATTCAAAATTTTAAATGGATATGACCATTGTAGATTGGTGGTGCCATTTGATGGTGCCGTCAGGCCCATGTTGTAATTATGTAAACAAAATCTAAATAAATAGAGGATGCAACAAATTTCTCTTTTTAAAACAATAATAACGTGTCTGATTTATTTGTAATTTTCCATCTTTGAGCTTGCTTTCATGTAAACAGCCCATAAGTTGCCGGTTGTGTGGCAGAAGGGCCCTAGCATTTGTTCTCAGCAGAAAAGCCTTGACAGAAAATTTTCTCTAATTTGTGAAATATTGCCTTATTTGATGTTTGCACTTACAGACTGACAGAAGGATCTAAAAATATCATACTATCTTGATTTCATGTGAAAACCCAATGGTTTTTAGCTCACCTGAGCCAAAGGCTCAAGTGAGCTATTGCGATCGCTTTTCGTCCGTTTGTCCGTCGTTCGTCGTGCGTAAAGTTTTACACATTTTCAGCTTCTTCTTCAGAATGCATAATTGGATTTGGCCCAAACTTGGCAGGAATGGTCCTTAGGGGGTTGGGATTCAAGGGTCCTCAAATAGTACACCTGGCCCCCCTAGGGGCCCAGGGGCAGGGCCCTAAAGGGCCAAAAGTAGGTAGTTTTCAAACATCTTGTCTAGATCCAGAAATAGTATAGTTAAGCCACTTTGTGTGTAGATACCTCTATAATGTGCTGAATTAATGTTCATCATGGCAATGCCCAGGGTGGCCCCATTTGGCCGCTAAGGGGGGCGAAAGTTTGGGGGTAGGGCCCCATGGGAATAATTCACATTCACATCAATGGATTTAAATCAAACTTGGTGGGAATGATCCTCAGGGGGAGAGGATAGAGGGTTCTTGGAATGGTACACCAGCCCCCCCCCCCTGGGGGCCCAGGGGGCAGGGCCCATAAGGGCCCACACCAGGTAATTTTCTAACCACAAGTCCATTTATAACCAAACTTGGGTGGTAGATGTCTAACAGGGACCTCAATGTTTTTGGGGGGTGAAAGGTCACAAATGTAGGTCAAAGGTCAAATGAAGTCAAATGATAGAATATACCTAGTTTCTTCTTTGGTTGGTATTGGTCCATTTGTGACTAACTTGAATGTTAGATGCTACATGTGTAGTGACCTCAATGTTAAATTGGGGTCAAGGTCACATAAGTAGGTCAAAGGTCACATGTTAAGATACTAGGGCATGCCTTGTTTTTGTAAAAATGGATGTAAGAATTTAATTTAACTTGGCAAAATCAGCTATATGGCAAGGGGATGCAAAGTTTTCCAACTGGTTCATTTGGCTATGTTGGTGCCTATAGATATTGGGTTCCAAGGGCCAAAACTATATGTAACTGATGTTTATTTTATGGCGCACATAGAAAGTTTGTGAGCCTCAGTGTACGTCGTGCCCCCCCCACCCCCCGCCCCCCCCCCGGGGGCTCTTGTTAAGGTAGAAACAATTCAGTGTTGAGACCCTTCTGCCGGGAACATACATGTATGTAAGGGTTCTTCTGCTGGACAAGTGTCGAAGGAAGGTTCTTACAGTGTGTCAATAAAATTTTGCCACTTTTTGTTTCGCATCCTCATTTCTATCCAATGCTATCGTATCGTAGACCGCAAACTGCCCGGTGAGGGAGCAAACACCTCCCTGCTTCAACCTCCTTCCCTGGCCGAGGGGCAGTCTACGGGCCAGGACGGAGGGGTGTGGCTGCGTCAGAAATATAATGCCTCTCCCACGCCCTCCTTTCACTTCGACGAAACAGGTCTTAAAATTTTGTCTTGTCGCTGTTTCGGTGTCTCTTCTTGCACGATCTTGTGACTAGATTTGTTGTAGAGCATGATCTATGACGTAGTTTGCTGAACATTTCACAATCTATCAGACTAAAATTAGTTTTTACATCTATTTGTGTCTCTTGTCTGCATTAGTGGTGCATGCTATGTTTATGTCACTGATCTCAAAATTGTATATAATGGAGGATTCACTTTAAACTGTTTCTAAATTCTTAAATTATGATAGTAGGGGGGGGCGTATGTAAAATTTTGTGAAGTTCACATTAATTGTTGGCAACATGTATAAACGTATTCTTCTGGGTCTGACTGTACAGAAAAAAAAAGTTGCCATTTTGGGGGTGACCTTTGGTGACCTTAACACAAGGTCAAAAGTCAAAGTGGTCACACATCGCCCAAAGTATAAAACAGTGATAAAATGTTTACTGTGTCGGCTTCGAAATATTGGAATGATTTGCCACAGCTACAATACGACAGTATTCATCAATAACTATGCCAGTTGGCTGACAAAGCATGTAAAGAGTAACACAGTTCTTTAAAGGTATTGGGCTAACATTTACCACAGTTAAAAAATCTGAGCTACAATGATCCCCATGCTACCATTGTCTTTATAGGTCTAAAAATGACCTGACGCTGACCTGAAAAAAATTGTATTTCAAAATGATTATTTAGTGCTTTAAAAAGTGAAATCGTAAGTTTGATCGGATTCACTGCCCATTTTCTCCGTAGACTTACTGTGTGTACACCTAGGCTATTTAACTCGCCCCGAGTTTTAATTGTTTTATTCATGCATAACTGCATTGCAGTGTACTTTCCAAACTTTTTTATTCTAGAGGTGTTTATTTGTCCATATGAACACTACTATGTAGTTCTGATATCAAAATTTGACAATTCTTTAAATTGAAGCTCCACCAATGTTAGCCCTATCACTTTAAATTTCACACTGTTTTCATGAACCCTGTATTACCTCCTAGTTCCATGAGCTTCTGGTGTATTAATACACAGTGAATGTTAGGTTGGGCTCTAACCTGGTATTTGGTCACCAGCTAAATAGTGTTAATGCTTTCCTCATTAGTTCCTCCTCCCCACCCACCCATCGACTGAAAGAACAAAAGTCAAAATTGTGATTAGTTAAAGTTGTAGGAAACTTGCTGATCATCACAAATTAAAATCTTCTTAACATCTTTCAAAATTTTCCTGAAACATTCATAAAAGTTTCATGAATGTTTTCCTTTTATATGTGATGCATTCTTTTTTTGGGTTTTGGTTCTATGTAAACATCAATTTTAGTTCATATTGTATGTCTATATCTAGCTGCACATGTAGATAATATTAGATATTCTATCTATTTGATGTAAAGGCCTCCGCACACTATGCGATCCGATTTCGACCCGATTCCGATTCGACGAGTTAATCGAGTCGGGATGTGTGCGGTGCTTCCGATCCGACTTGCGATTCGCAGTAGGTTTTTGGCATGCCGAATTCCTACGATTAGTCGTACGACCTGCTTGCGATTTTTCATGGATTCATGATAATGACGTAAATTACGTCATAATACCGAGTCGTACGACAAAAGTCGCATAGTGTGCGGAGGCCTTAAATGGACATGTGTAGATAATGTTACAAGTAGTGGGTAAGATTACATTACTAAACTGTGTCTTCTTGGTTCCTAACATGTATTTTTATTTGCATCTGATTTCTACCTCTATACTCAACTGGTGATTTTTGTGGTGGTGTATATCGTGTATTTTCTTTCTGTATCAGTTGTTTCATGCATTTTGTCATATACAGAGAATAATTACCCTCCTTAATTTTGATAGCAATTTAAGCCAGTGGACAAATATTTAGTACAAAATTCTACACAAAGTCATTGTAAGAATACTGCCACACATCTACAAATTTTGTGTAATAGTTATATCCAAAATGCATCAAAATTGTGATGTAATACCAGAAAAGTTATTCTCTGATATATGAGTTTTCAGGTTGGCTGTGGTTTACATTTTTTCCATACTTATTCACTGTCTTCATTGATTGCATGCTTTATCCAGTTTCCCATTTTTAAAATAACTTTGGACGTTTTTTTGTAATCATCTGTAATTGTGTGATTACTAAGTGTTTCTTGCACCTATGTGCTTAACACTTCAGTTTGATTTATGTGTATTTCTTTTATTTACTACATGTATGTGTAATACAGAGTATAATTTCAAACAGTCTTACAGCCAGGAACTTGTTAGTAGTTCTTACTGGCTTGGTATCTCACCAAGCAGCACCCAACATGAATCATGAAATTCAAGATGGCAATGCCCATGAATCAAAATACCACAATAACTCTTGAAGAAAACCCACAAAAAAGTCTTGATTTACTCTCCAACTAGAAATCTAGAGTATAATTTTACATAATTCTGGATAAATAGTCAGAAAAATAAGTGATATGAATGTTTTTGGTCACAAGTAAGTCATTCTCAATCAGTTTCATATGAAATGAGATTATGAATCAGGTTATTTCAGCCCAAATATTAAAGGGAGAAGGAGCCAGCAACTAACAGGCATAAGTTAGGAAAAATTTGAGATCTTGCCAACCAATCAGATTACACGAGCACAGGTCTGGAGCTGACCATGCATGACCGATGCATGCCACCCGATGTGTGTTAGTTGTGCCGTGGTAATGTATGCACTGTTCGAATCGATATGCTCCTCCCTTTATAGCTGAATTCTGCAAGTTTTATCCCGAGGTAAAATTTGCGAAGACGTAAAATAAACACAAATTAACTTATTTATAGGGCCTTGCTGAGGGTGAGTATCACACAGTACCCCTTATTTAGGCTGTCTTTATCACCATGTAGCATAATTCTCACAATACTCACAATGTCATTTTTTTTCTTAACTTATGCCTGTTGTTGTTGGCTCCTCCTCCTTTAATAGAGGGTGCTAGTTCTCTGTGGCCATCTTAGTTATAACACTGCGTGCACATAACTATTTCGCCATGTGTCATGAACTCGCCAACTTTTGCTTCATATGCTGATTTTGCATTTTACAACATCAATATGGATGTATCCAATTATATTTCAAGAACTATACCCCAAGCATAACGAAAGTATGCATTTTCTTGAAGCAAATTTCACAAGGAATCCAAAACTGCAGCAAGATTTAACATTGGAGATACAGTATTCAAGTTATGCTAACTTTAATGAAAAAAAGGTGTGCTTTGTAGTTCACACCTTTAATGCAATGTATCCTTTTTACAAAGTGACCCAACATAATAAACAGTTGCAATTTCAATTAGAACAGCCTTTTTCCTTTTCAGCAATCCCAAGTTTTCTAAGTTGACAAATTTTTAAATAAATTTGAATATTTGACACAGGCTGAATGTGCGCGTTTTCTACAGACTTTGTACATGACGGCTTTGCTACCTCCACCACCCTCACTAGACAAAATTCAATTGGCTGAAATTTCCTCCCTACAATTGCTATATGTCAATGAAACCTTCCAGTATTTTAGTTTAGATTTTTAGCTTTCAAATGACACCTCTGTGAACTTCATAGCCTTTAGCTTTTTCAGACAAGAGTACATTTTGTAAATGTAGAAGTGGTAAAATGTGACACCACTACCCTTTTAAGCTGGCGAGTTCATGATGCGTGGTCATCTGTGAAGGTTTGATAAAGAGATAATTCATCATGAAAAGAAACGAGAGAAAAAACAGAAACTTCAGCAACTAAGAATGTGTTTATCCATCATGAAGGCAGTTGGATAAGTTTGTCTTCTTTTCCCTTTTCCACTGTCACTGCAGCTTCACATGATTCTGGTCCAAGAGAAGGACCTGTTCCTAGTATTGGTTCTGGTCCAGGTCCATGGGAGATGATAAACCATGACCCAACTATACCCAGCGTCAACGATGGCATACTCAATGGTAAGTCCACCTAACCCTCTTTCTGTCATACGTGCTAGTCGTGCTGTCTGTCCCAAATTCATGTTGCTTTCATGCAATTTGATCAAAATCCACTCCAGAACATTGTTTTACACAGTGCTTAAAGGCAAGGATCACCCTGACATCAAGTTGGTTTTAATGAAAGTAGAACAATGAGAGAAACATATAAATGAAAGTTTGGTGAAAATCCACCAAAGAATAGCGGAGTTATGAACTTTCAAGGTTTTAAATTTGTGACGTCACATGCGAGCAGCTCCCCTATTGTCATGTATTATCAATTCTGTAGAGTGCCATTTTCTCAGAAAATTGAAAATGATGTTACACGTAAATTCAATATATAATTAGAAATATTATTCTTTTCAAACCTTCACAGATGGACCACGCATCATGAATCGCCAGCTTAAAAGGGTAGTGGTTTCACATTTACCACTTCTACATTTACAAATGTACTCTGTCTGAATAAAGCTAAAGACTATGAAGTCACAGAGCGTGTCATTTAAAGCTAAAAACTAAAGACTAAAAATACTGAGAAGTTTCATTGACATAATAGCATTGTAGCAGGAAAATTTTCAGCTCAAGTTGACATTTTGTCTAGTGGTGGTGATGTAGCAACAGCCGCAGTACAAAGTCTGTAGAAACCTCGCACATTCAGCCTGTGTCAAATATTTCAAATTATTAAAATTGTCACTTAGTAAAACTTGGGATTGCGAAGAAAAAAAGGCTTGTTCAATTGAAATTGCAACTGTTTATTATGTTGGGTCACTTTGTACAAAGGATAATTGCTTAAAGGTTTGTGAACTACAAAGCACACCTTTTTTTCATTAAATAGACATAACTTGTAATACTTGTATCTCCAATGTTAAATCTTTGCTGAGTTTTGGAATCCTTGTGAAATTTGCTTCAGAAAAATGATTACTTTCGTTAGCTTGGGGTATAGTCTTGAAATATAATTGCATTACATCCAATTGATGTGTCAAATGCCAAAATCAGCATATAAAGCAAGTGGCGAGTTCATGACTTACATTGGCGAAATTTGTGCACACAGCTGTTATAACTAAGTATGGCCACAGAGGAACTAGCACCCTCTATTTAAAGGAGGATGCCAAACAACAACAGCGCATTAAGTTAAGAAAAAAATGACATCCGTGAGTTATTGTGAGAATTATGCTACATGGTGATAAAACAGCCTAAATAAGGGGTACTGTGTGATACTCCACCCTCAGCAAGCCCTATTACATTAGTGAATTTGTGTTTATTTACGGTCTTTTTGCAAGTTTTATCCCAGGATAATGAAACTTGCCAGAAACAGCTTATTAAATGCGGAGGAGCATATCGATTCGAACAGTGCATACATTACCACGGCCACAACTAACACACGTTGGGTGGCATGCATCGGTCATGCATCGTTCAGCCTCTAGACCTGTGCTCGTTGCAAATTCTGATTGCGTTTGGCAAAGAACTCAATTTTTCCTAACTTATTGCCTGCTTAGTTGCTTGGCTCCTTCTCCCTTTAATATTTGGGCTAAAATAACCTGACATTCATAATCTTATTTCATATGAAATCTGATTTACAATGACTTACTGTGACCAAAACATTCATATCACTTATTTTTTCTGACTATTTATCCAGAATTATGTAAAATTATACTCTACATTTCTAGTTGGAGAGTAAAATCAGTTGACTTTTTTTTGTGGGTTTTCTTCAAGAGTTATTGTGGTATTTTGATTCATGCCGGCTTGCCATCTGAATTTCATGATTCATGTTGGGTGCTGCTTGGTGAGTACCAAGCAGTAAGCAAGGCATTGAAAAGTTTCCTGGCTGTAAGACTGATGTTTGAAATTATACTCTGTATTACACATACATGTAGTAAATAAAAGAAATACACATAAATCAAAACTGAAGTGTTAAGCACATAGGTGCAAGAAACACTTAGTAATCACACAAATTACAGAATGATTACAAAAAACGTCCAAAGTTATTTTAAAAATGGGAACTGCGATAAAAGCATGCAATCAATGAAGACAGTGAATAAGTATGCGCAAAAAATGCTAAACACAGCCAACCTGAAAAACTCATATATCAAGAATAACTTTTCTGCGTATTACATTCACAATTTTGTTTGCATTTTGGATATAACTATTACACAAATTTGTAAGATGTGTGGCAGTATTCTTACAATGACTTTGTGCTTTAGAATTTTGTGTACTAAATATTTTGTCCACTGGCTAAATTTGCCTATCAAAATTAAGGAGGGCTAATTATCTCTGTATATGACAAAATGCATGAAAACAACTGATACAGAGAAAATACACGATAATACACCACCACAAAAATCACCAGTTGAGTATAGAGGTGTAGAAATCAGATGCAATAAAAAATAACATGTTTAGGAACCAAGAAGACACAGTTTAGTAATTGTAATCTTACCGCACGTACTCTGTAACATTATCTACACATCGTCCATTTAGGCCTCCGACACTATGCGACTTTTGTCGTACGACTCGGTATTATGACGTAATTTACGTCATTATCATGAATCCATGAAAAATCGCAAGCAAGCGTCGTACGACTAATCGTAGGAATTCGGCTGCCAAAAACCTACTGCGAATCGCAAGTCGGATCGGAAGCCACCGCCAACACATTCCCACTCGATTAATCTCGTCGAATCGGAGATCGGCGGTCGAAATCGCGATGCGCATGTGTGCGGAGGCTTTTACATCAATTAGCATAGAATATCTAATATCTATCTACATGTGCAGCCTAGATATAGGACATACAATTATTGAACTAAAATTGATGTTTACATAAGAACCAAAACCACAAAAAAAGAATGCATCACATATAAAAGGAAAAACATTCATATTGAAACTTTATAATGTTTCAGGAAATATTTTTGAAGATGTTAAGAAGATTTTATTTGTGATGCATCAGCCAAGTTTCCTACAACTTTAACTAATCACAATTCTTGACTTTGCTTTCTTTCAGTCTGATGGGTGGCGTGCAGGGAGGAGGAACTAATGAGGAAAGCATTAACACTATTTAGCTGGTGACCAAATACCAGGTTAGAGCCCAACCTAACATTCACTCGTGTTATTTAATACACCAGAAGCTCATGGAACTAGGAGGGGTAATACAGGGTTCATGAAACAGTGTGAAATTTAAAGTGATAGGGCTAACATTGGTGCGAGCTTTCAATTAAAGAATTTGTCAAAATTTTTGATATTCAAGAACTACATATAGTTGTTCATATGCGACAAATAAACACCTCTAGAATAAAAAGTTTGGAAAGTTACACTGCCAATGCCAGTTATGCATGAATAAAACAATTAAAACTCGGGCGCGAGCTTAAATAGCCTTAGGTGTACACACAGTAAAGTCTACGGAGAAAATGGCGCAGTGAATCCGATCAACTTACGATTTTGTCACTTTTTTAAAGCCACTAAATAATTCATTTTGCAAATACAATTTTTTTCAGCGCCTCACTGCCGCTCAGCGTCATTTTTAGACCTTATCAAAGACAATGGTAGCATGCGCGATCATTGTTAGCCTCAGATTTTTTTAACTGTGGTAAATGTTAGCCCAATACCTTTAAAGAACTGTGTTACTCTTTTACATTGCTTTGTCAGCCAACTGGCATTAGTATTGATGAATACTGTCGGTATATGTAGCTTGCTGGCAAATCATTCCACATATTCGAAGCCGACACAGTAAAACATTTTATCACTGTTTTATACTTTGCGGCCGATGTGTGCCACTTTGCACTTTTGACCTTGTGTTTAGGTCTACCAAGTGTCACCCCAAATGGCAACTTTTTTTTTCTGTACAGTCAGACCCAGAAGAATACGTTTATACATGTGGCCAACAAATTAATGTGAACTTCACAAAAATTTTACATACGCCCCCCCCTTAGCTATCATATTTAAGAATTTAGAACAGTTTTAAATGAACTCTCATTATATTACAATTTTGAGCATCAGTGACTATTAAACATAGCATGCCACACTAATGCAGCAGAGACACAAATAGATGTAAAAAACTAATTTTAGTTCTGATTTAGATTGTGAAAATGTTCAGCAAACTACGTCATAGATCATGCTCTAAACAAATCTAGTCACAATGATCGTGCCAAGAAGCAGACACCGAACAGCGACAAGACAAAATTTTAAGACCGTGTCGTCGAAGTGAAAGGAGGGCCGTGTGGAGAGCATTATATTCTGACGCAGCACACCCCTCCGTCCTGCCCGTAGACTTGGCCCTCGGCCAGGGAAGGAGTTTTGAAGCAGGAGGTGTTTGCTCCCTCACCGGGCAGTTTGCGGTCTACGATACAGATAGCATTGGATAGAAATGAGGATGCGAAACAAAAAAGTGGCAAAATTTATTGACACACTGTAAGAACTTCCTTCGAACTTGCTCCAGGCACTGTAAGAACCCTTACATACATCGTATGTTCCGGCAGAAGGGTTCCTCAACACTGAATTGTTTCTACCTTAACAAGCAGCCCCGGGGGGGGGGGCCGGGGGGCGGGGGGGCACCGACGTACACCTGAGCGTCTCACAAACTCTCTATGGTGCCATAGAAAAAACATCAGTTACATATAGTTTTGCGCCTTGGGAACCCAATATCTATAGGCACCCAACATAGACCAAATGAAACCAGTTTCGGAAAACTTTGCATCCCTTGCCCCATATTAGCTGATTTTGCCAGTAAATTAAATCTTACATCCATTTTACAAAACAAGGCATTGCCCTAGTATCTTAATACATGTGACCTTTGACCTTACTTATGTGACCTTGACCCAATGTTAACATTGAGGTGCACTACACATTGTAGCATCTAACATTTCAAGTTAGTCACAAATGGACCAATACCAACCAGAGGAAGAAACTAGGTATATTCTATCATTTGACTCATTTGACCTTTTACTACATTTGTGACCTTTTCACCCCAAAAAATGAGTCCCTGTTAGACATCTACCACCCAAGTTGGTATAAATGGACTTGTGGTTAGCAAATTTACCTGCGTGTGGGCCCTTAGGGCCCTGCCCCCTGGGCCCCCAGGGGGGGTGCGGCTGGGTACCATTTCCAAGAAAACCCTCTATCTCTCCCCCTGAGGATCATTCCACCAAGTTTGATTTAAATCCATTGATGTGAATGTGAATTATTCCCATGGGGCCCTTACCCCCAACACTTTCGCCCCCCTTAGCGGCCAATGGGCACCCTGCGGCATTGCCATGATAGACATTAATTCAGCACATTATAGCAGGTATTCTACACACAAAGTGGCCTTAAACTATACTATTCTGAAGATCTAGACAAGATGTTTGAAAACTACCTACTTTTGGCCCTTTAGGGGCCCTGCCCCTGGGCCCCTTAGGGGGGCCAGGTGCTACTATTTGAGGACCTTGAATCCCAAACCCCTAAGGACCATTTCCTGCCAAGTTTGGGCAAATCGCAATTATGCATTCTGAAGAAGAAGCTGAAAATGTCGTAAAACTTTACGCACGACGAACGACGCGACAAACGGACGGAAAAGCGATCGCAATAGCTCACTTGAGCCTTTGGCCTCAGCCGTGAGCTACAAAACCATTGGGTTTTCACATGCAAATCAAGATAGTATGATATTTTAGATCCTTCTGTCAGTCTGTAAGTGCAACATCAAATTAAGGCAATTATTCACAAATTTACGAGAAAATTTTCTGTTCAATGCTTTTCTGCTGAGAACAAATGCTAGGCGCCCTTCTGCCACACACCGGCAACTTATGGCTGTTTACATTGAAAAGCAGCTCAAAGATGGAAAAATTACAAATAATTCAGACAGTTTATTATTGTTTAAAAAGAGAAATTTGTTTAGCATCCTCTATTTATTTAGATTTTGTTTAACATAATTTACAACATGGCCTGACGGCACCAATCAAATGCTACCACCAATCTACTAATGGTCATATCCATTTAATAATTTATGAATGCTGGCACAATTTATTACAATCCGTTCTCCATTTAAAGATTGAAATCTGACTGAGTCATTAATTAGTATTTCACTCTTTGAATGGCACAGGTGACTTGTTATTACGGACTTGTTGTCCCGATCAGATTTTCTACATTGCATGCTGGTCTTCTTCAAGTCGTAACAACATTATTGTTACATCTATCTTAGCACTACTATTAAGAGCCAGAGATGGAATCGAATGATTGGCCTCAAGCGCCCAGATTTGCCGGCCTTGTCCTTTGCTCGGACTGACTCACATGTTACAAAGTTTCTTTGTGAAAAATATTTTTTCCAGCAGCCTCTTCGTAACTTTGGACGGTCAGCCCCGACTCCATCCCTGCTGATATGAAGTTAATTCCCTGTCTATTTTAGTGCTTTTTAATTGTCTCCTCCATTTATGATGCAACATACATACCCAAACACGTCATCTTCGCTCCTGGATCCTCATCTGGCTAATCTCTTCTGAACCAGAGGGGCTCCATGAATCTTCAAATTGGGGTGATGCCACAGCCTCATCGCAGAGGGACCTCGATGCTCTGGTTTCAGTTTCTGCTGCCTGGGTACAAGCATTAACAGCATTCATTTAAAGTAGTGGCTAACATTTACCACAGTTTAAAAAAATCTGAGCTACATGATTTCCCCATGTACCATTGTCTTTGATAAGGTGCTAAAATGACGTTTCCCTGCGACAAAAAAACTGCTATTTTCAAAATGATTTAGTTGCTTTAAAAAGCTGCAATCGTTAAGCTTTAATCCGATTCACCCTGCCCATTTTCTCCCATAGACACTGTGTTACACCTTAGGCTATCTAAACTCGCCGAGTTTTAATTGTTTATTCATTGATAACTTGCCGATTGGCAGTGTACTCTTCCAAACTTTTTTTATTCTAGGGTGTTTATTTGTCCATGAATGAACACTACTATGTAGTTCAGATTATCAAAATTTGACATTTTTTAAAATTGAGCTCCACAATTGTTAGCCGTATCACTTAATTACTTAGCAATTAACTTATTTTATTCAGTTATTCATTGATTTGTAAAATGCCTTTAATTTATTAATTTTATTATATTCATTTACCTATATATCTATATTATTTTACTTTTTTTATTCATATTATTTTATTTGTTTCTATATTTCTATATTTACTTATTAAATTTAATTTATATATTTGTTTCTTATATTTCTATATTTACTTTTATATTCATTATATATTTATATTCATTTACATATTACTGTACATTCATACAACATTATTAATATCTTTTTCTTCATTCATATCAGGGATGTATCGAGGTCCAGCCATTCCGAGTCAGCAAGGCCGCTGGAAAAAATTATTTTTCCCATACGCTTTGCTACACGTTACTCGGTCGAGCCAGGCACAAGGCGCCAAAATCTGGCTCTCGACTACATCCCTGAATTCATACTGTTTTAAAAATAGCTTTATCATAACTGCACAATAAATACAGTGGAAAATAAATATATGAATGGAAGGTAACCCTGCATAGCTGAGTCAACTGGGCTAAAAAGGTTAGATTCTTTTCTATTTTTAAATAAAGGCGTTACAAACATATAAAACAAGTTCTTGTATATGCCAATGCAGGCTATAAAAAGTTCAATGTCCTTATGTCCGATAACGTGTTTAAAAAAAAGTAAGCACAACAATTGTGCACTATAACAGTGGTAAGAGATGGCCTACAAACTGGCATCTCAGTTTTGCCCAATTTATTTGTAAGATAGGTATTTTTTCATTTTAGTGCATTTTTTCAATTGCTTGCAAATTTAACACTACTTTACTAAAGAGTTAGATTATAATGTGTGGAAGCAAAGATATGATTGAGAATTACCTCTCCCTGACTTAGAGGGCGTACTCATCGTGCGAATGTTTGTCTAAAGCCGCTGGGGACACACTTAGAGCCATTTAGCATCGATGAAGAGGCTTGACCTAGTGGCAACAGCTTGAACCTGAAGCTGAACAAGATATCCAAATAAACCAACAAAATTCAACAAACTTGTACACATAACGTTAAAACATTCATTCATGTTAAAACCGTGTGTGAACCTCTCCCTTACAAAAATGAGCCATGGTTAATCCATGCGTTTGACCAATATTTACCATGGTATTTTGGTCAATACCATCGAGTACCACCAATAGGTATTCCCATGTTTAAGATTGTTCATTTTTATTAAGGGCTGCTAATTATCACTATGAATACTGTTACCCCCTCCCCCCAACTACTGCTGGATATCACTTCAAAGCATAGCAATACATTTAGATTATTGCACCAATTTGTATGGTGTAACATTTTGGCTGTATCGCGAGTGTAGTAATCCAAATGATTTTAAATCCATCAGTTCCCCGATTAACAGCGCGATGGCCGCCGATTTACCCCACTCACAGAAATTGCTCTTTTACCCCCTCCCTCCACTTTAGCGTTATTCGTGCATCGCCTCATTTCTTCAATCCCAACCCTCCTTCTCTCCCCCCTTTCCTCTGGACTATCCACCTGATAACTCAAACTCGCACTTCACAGAAATTGCCTCTTACCCCCCCCCTCCACTTAGCGTTATTCGGTGCATCCTCCTTCTTCAATCCAACCCTCCCTTCTCTCACCCCCTATCCCTCTGATTATCACCTGAAACTCAAACAACCTTTTCAAAACATTGATCAATACATGTCCATACATAACGTATTCCATTTCGCCTTTTACCATATGATACACACTTCTTCCAAACCTTGATCATCTGCATTCAAATCCCAGTCTTCTTCCTGTCATCAGCTTGCACACCACACATCATTCTCACCATTGCTCTCTCAGTCCTTTTCAGAAAATACTGATATTAACGTAGAAGATTTTGTTCTTCATTAATTGATTCATTGACTGACATTGCTGACAAATTGAGGTGACAGTTTTCCTACATTTGCTTTTTACTTCAGATTGGCAATGAGGCCTTTTGAAATATACAGGGAAGGCCCAGTCGAGCCAAAACTGCCTTTCAATTACTATTGTACACTCCAACATTAGTGGTACATGATTCGGAATTTCACAACCTTAAAAAACAGAGTAGAATTTTTAATATGTCTATACAAAGTGAATGAGATAAAATAATCTCTGCGAATACCCGTCTTTGAGCAAAATCACAGAAGTACTCTTTACACAAAATATCATGGATAAACAGTATGCATGCCCATAATAATATAAATAAATATACAAGCGACAATGCCAAAGCATAGCATCCCCTCCAGCGGGGTACAAAATCGTCGCCCGGCTGCTAGAGGCCTGTTAGCAAATTGCTTTATAAGCAGAAGGGCATTAACAGCTAAATTGCTTGTAACATGACAACCATGGGCCTTATTTCACATGAATCAACAGTATTATGATCTTTAGATCCTTCCTATTGTACGTAAGCCAAAAATATGGAATAAAACTATGGGATGGTTTCAAACTTTAGAGGCAATTTTCTGTTAACCCCATCTGCTTAGAA
Source organism: Eucidaris tribuloides (assembly GCA_001188425.1). Lineage (NCBI taxonomy): Eukaryota > Metazoa > Echinodermata > Echinoidea > Cidaroida > Cidaridae > Eucidaris > Eucidaris tribuloides. The sequence goes on along the minus strand of JZLH01S0391751.1, from coordinate 20,069 downwards.
CATTGCTAATGCCCTTCTGCCTAGCCGGGCGACGAATAGCCTATCATACACATATTTAATGAACTGTGAACTTTGCATTTGGCGCCCTACATAATCAAAATCATAACTAGGCCTGTATATTAATACTATGCTACCTTCATACCCAACGTCATGAAAATCTGTCTTAAAACATTACTTATGAAGTTATCGAAGGAACCATTTACAAAGCTTTTGAGGCTATGACCTTTTGACCTTGAGCTTCACACTCTAAATTGAACTTAGCGGCTGTATTTTTGATATCATAGTACGTCATACCAAATCTCATGAAAATCATACTTAGGCCTGTTATTTTGATACTATGTACCTTCTTACCGATGTCATGAAAATCTGTTGTAAATTACTTAAGTTATCGAAACAGAAACCATTCATAGCTTTTGGGGCTATTGACTTTGCCTTTGAAGCTACCACCTCTAAAATCGAAATTGGGCTGTATTTGATTTCATGTTGCTTATACCAAATCTTCATGAAGATCTATTGAAAATTACTAAAATTTCTTGAACGTAAACCATTTACATAGCTTGGGGCTATGATCTTTGACCCATTATGAGCTACACACTCCGAAATCGAACTTGCGGCCTGTATTTTGATTATTCCTGTTCCTTAAAATCGACCATCATTTACAAAGTTATTGAACGGAAACCCAGTGTTACGGACGGACAGACGGACAACGGCCCGTTCTATACCTCCCCTCACTTCGTCGGGCGAGGCGGATAATAACTGCTTGTCAAAGAAATATGTTACCTTTGTTGACAGCTTTGTCCTTGTTCAACAGCAATCAACTAGCTCGCTACCAATGATGCAGTTTGGGTAGGGTCCGTAACCTATAGCGTGATTCTGGAAACATGATGCCATTGTTGGGCGGTGACGAATCAGGAGCCACAGCGTTCTCGCAGCTGGGGCCGGGTTACTGAAACAATAATAATTTGGATTGAGAGAAGTTAAAAAAATCCTTCAACAAACCAAATGAGTTAACACATATACCATTATACACTGGCCTAGAGTGTATATTTGGGCTGGAAGAATGCTTTGTCTTCAAATATGCTTTACTTTTGAGAAGAAAGAAGCATTAATTTATACCAGTATCAAATTAATCTCTGGCCCTAATAGAAATTGATCCCATACAAAGCTATACAATAAATTCACTGATATTAAACACAACAAAAACTGCCTCCCTTTTTTCAAAATACTGTAACTCTTATATAAGAACGGTTGTCGAGCAAAAGATTTGGCCAAAGTGTTTCTGCACGTAATTGACTAAATTTTTATGAAAATGCCGGTTGATCCGTCAACGTCATGAATGAGTGAGCACATATTAAATAGGCCAAAAATGTCACTTTTGCAAAAGCTCACAAGAGGTAAATTTTTGGGGGATTTGATGCAGGATTTTGACTATTTCCGTTTCTGCGTGAATGATAATTGCCTATGTATGTAATCATCTATCGTTGATGCCCTCATACCTCCTTTGGCACTTTTGGCATATTTTACGCTTTCGCTCGTGAGCTCAATTAAAATATTCCACCCTGTTCTCAATTTCTGAAATTGTTTAAAAATCCATTAAAATTAATGCCAAACAATTGAATCCGATTATTTTCAGCCAAAAAGTATCTACATGTTTACGAACATAATGAGCGTTAGTAACCATGTCATGCGTTGAGTGAGGCACACTTTATAAATTAAAGCAAAAAATGTCCTTATTTACATTATTTGGCATAAAAGATGGACTACTGTGACTTTGATGGCATGATGCGTACTAGTGTCTGGGTGTCCACCTCACGTTGGAAGGTCACGCGCTTTTGAAGCCCTTTGGCCGGGGCTGGTCATGCACTAGGAACACAGAAGGCGTAATAATAACAGTTTATGTTTATGCAGGTTATGCTTCGGTAGGCAGTCTCTTTGACTGAAGTGGCTTACCCTGGTATATATGACATTATTATATTATATCTCCAAGTTGTATCTTCCACTATGGTATGTTTTGGCCGTCTCCTGTTTTCCTGCCCCCAGTCTTTCCTTATCTATGCAAACTCTAAAATTTTACCATTCTCATTTTTATTTTTTTTTAATACAATGCTAACAGTCGCGGAAACAAAAAAATGCAATGTGAAAAGGTCCACCATACAAATTCTGTCCCGGTCCACAATAACCAGAATTTATAGTGGGAAGGGTAGGAAACCTATGAATTATACATCAACCCATTGACTACACAAAGCAAATCACACCATTGGAATTGCCGAATTATCTCTCTCTG
>JZLH01S0391695.1:1947-16517 GCA_001188425.1 Eucidaris tribuloides | reverse complement strand
CATATGTCTCTTTGGCAATGGTGTAACAATGCCTACCGATATCCCAGAAACCGTAATAATCAAGCGCCGCTCTCTTGCATCTGAATGTGGCATTACCTGGCACCGCCAGCCTCAAAGACCGCTGTCATTCATCCTTTTTTATGCATTGCGCACTTACTTGGATCAATGTACTGTCGTTCTATTGAAAGAACCGCTTCGCTCCTGAGTACAGTTGGCCCATGACAATCTTGTGCCAGTACAGTGGGCATGGAATGCTCGTAAGGCCTAATCAAAGCTCGTGTAGCGCATAGGCGCTTAGCGCAATATGTGACCGTTCACGCGCCAAAGGAGCCACAAGTTCGAGTTTGCCGCAGTTGTTTTTTTGGGCCCATATTCTTTACTCTGCCATAATTCCGAGCTTAATTTTGTAATCTTGCATCTGCAGTAAAAGCGAGTATACCCGTAGAAATTCGACTTCCAAACAAGGAGCTTTCAGCGATGTCACGAAAATCTACTTTACGAGAAAACCGGCTGTCAAAGTGTATGCCGTCATTCAAAATGCGAAAACCGCGATGCGCGAACATTTCTGATAAAACCGAGGTAAAATACTCCCTAACATCACAGTACGTATTGCATGCTCTATTTCTGAAATTTGCATTTGGAATTTATAGGATTATAGAAGATGCTGAATTTTCGAGCTTTGATACGAGATTTAGGTATAGATTTTTAATAATGCACCTTGTGTGTTTTACCAAAAACAATGTGGTTCTTGACCATAGCTGATGTTGATTCTCGGACCCTGCGGTGCAGTGGACCCTTGCGAGGCGGGTCACAGGTGACCATGGCTGCAATGACACCTTGGGGGTCCTTAGGTGAGAGATTTGACAGCAATAAATTTCTCAACAAGTAGTAATTGCTTGTAAGTCGACTGTTCATACTAATTGTAAAGTTCGGGATTAATAACTGAGATTCTCAAGTGACAAAATAACTTCTTATTGTCTACTATAATCGCTATGCTCATGTGGCACAAACTCGGCGGCCAGCAGTCAGAGTACGCACAAGAATTAGACCCCCTATAATTAACGACCGACAGATCATACAGGGACCCCGCTTGCAAGTTTATTGATTTCTGTACTCTTTGATCAGGCCCCAACGTGTTTTAAGTGCCTATTCAACAGTGAGCAGCAGCTTTTATGCATTCCGTAAAAACAAAAGAACAAAAAGAACTGTGAAACGTTTAATTGATTTGTGAGACGACTTGGTGTAGTAGTGGGATTACAAATTACATGGATAAATGAAGAAGCATGCTTTAACTCTTAACCTCACACGTTACAAATTCTCTGTGCAGCAAATACGCTTCTCGCCGCTGCATCGGCATTTGTACTTACTCTGTATTTAATCATGGACCCTACTACGACGCAAAATATAGTGAATCTAGATGTTTGCAGATTAAAATGTCGGAAAAAAATCGGATAACTGGCAAACAAATCGAGAATGGTAATAAAAAATCAAAGTTCAAGTTAAGATAGCTTGTCAGTTGAACACGTTCGTAAAAAAAATGGAATCACATCAATCACGATACTCATGTGTACACAGGCTCAGCCAATGAGCCAGACCGTCTTGCGTTGCTGGGCGCGGACCTAACTGACTCGGATTATTTGGTGGTGTGTTTTTTTCGTGCGGAGGTCGAATGGAAGGCCTACAGAAAAAGTTAATATACCCCCTTTCCGGATGATTTTGATCTGCTAAACTGTTCAAGGACATTAATGAGACCTTGAAGATTTGCATTCAGTCAAAAAATAATTTTGGACAAATTTGACGCTGTTCCGACAATTTTGCTCATTTTCTCATGTACCGTCGCGTTGCTACTTGTGGCTGCCTCCTTTTGGCGTGACGGGTCACATATACTATTATGCAGCAGTGGTGCATGCGCATGCAGTGTAACGTTTCACATTCCCATTATGCACGCACGTACCGCGAGTGAGCGATCTCCGTACTGAAGTTAGCGCACAAAAACGATCATTTTGGAAATCATATATTTCAACGGAATCAGTACTGGTGCTCATAAAGTGCACGTTGACCATTGCTTTTAAGTTGAATTCTGTCATTGTGAAAATGTAGACTTTAACTCACCAAAAAAACGAAATGATCGCCCGAATGAACGATATCCATCAGCCATTTTGAAAAGATAAACCCGGGTTTAAACTTACCCCGGAGGTGGTTTATCTTTTGGCCAAGTTAGACACCCTGTCTAACTTTAAACCGGCTTCGAGAATAAGACATTTAAACCTATGGTCTTCCTTGGAGATAAACCTAGGTTTAAACAGGGTGTCTAAGATAAACTTGCTTCGAGAATACGGGCCTTTGTGTTTAAATATGCATATCTTAAGATTAAAGCAAGCAAATTGAACAGAACTAACGGTATTTGAAAGCTTAGACAATGCGCTTGACATGATGTAACAAAAGTACTTTCTAACTGCCAAAGAGGGCAGTTTTTACTTGCAAAATTTTTTGAAACATACTGTATGACAAAACCCCTAAATTAATTGCAAAATAGAAAATGGCAATAAAAAAATGTATACCCCATTCTATAAACTTGCTTGGTTGATGGTAATTTTCTTTTGAACAAATTCTTTGAGTAATGTACATGTTGGCATAAATAAATATCCCAACTCAACAAGAAGGGCTGGGTTACCTGTATTAGTGAACACATCTTCCATCAGACTTGTCTCTGGGATCCAGTTGTTTGTATGATGACTTCCCATCCAGCTGTAATACAAGTGCAGCAGGACAAGAAGTTGGGCCTTTGTGGAGACTACCCTCACCACAGGGACCTCAGCCATTACTTCTGTTTGGGCAAGAGTGGGGTCAGTCCTGAACAGAGAGAGGGAAAAAGAAATTGCATTAAACAAAGAGTACAAGAATCAGATGACATATCACTCTGCTAGGATAGGGGTTTATAATGCCACTGTGGCAACCAAAACTTAATTCTCAATTTTTAGCAAACTGACTTTTTCAACAGAATTTGGGAGCCAGGGGGCAGATTCACGAAACCGACCTAGGACCATCCTAACAGGTTAGAGTTGTGATTGAACTTAGGCCGGACCTTCCTCGAAACCCACTCTAACTCCAACTCCAGCTCTAAGTTGTAATCGATCTTAATCAATCATAATCTAGACTTGACCAAGCACGGTCGTCGATAATGTAATGCTTTAATCTCTTTTAGAGCAGTAGATAATATAACATGCCATATGTACGGTTTCTCTAAAGTACTATCATTGACCCTATTCTATTTTAGTGATCAAAATTCAGAAAAGTACAGATATTTGAAATTATATATAATGCCGTTTCCCCCGCTTGAGTAATAGCAGTGGAACCGCGATTTTGTTAGTCTTTGCTTCATACATCATTGACTTGGATTTCATTTTTAAATGTGTTTTACGCACTGATTCATAAAAAATAATAACACGTAATTAACCTATAAACAGTACTTTACAAATGAAATCATTGATTTATACTGGGAGAAATGTATCATTCATGGATTTATGTGAGGGATTAGTACATAATATCTGAAACGGAAGATAAGGTGATTTGCAAATATATTAAAATTGTAAAGTATGGGACACGACGTGTGCTGATATTGTGTTCATGACTGCCTATTGATTGTTCTATTGTGGTGATTCGACATCGACATTGCTCCGGCCATAGGTGCATATTAAAGACAGCTTTCCATAAAAGCCTGCTATGCCCATGTGCATTCTGCGTTATTGTCAGTCAACCGTGGCAGAGAACAATAGTTAGAGACGCTTCACGGATGACCTAACATTTAGAGCTCGACTTAGAGCTAATGATCTTAACTTGAGTTTCGAGATTCACACCCAAACCTAAATATGGCCGCTACAGCTAATGATCCCTGTTGCCATAGTAATTGTAGTTGGTCCAGTGTCGTGAATCGGGCCTCAGGAAGATAAATTTTCTTCAGTCAAACCGTTAAATTTTAATCTCAAAGAGATATAAACCTACTGTGGCTAAGTACTGGGAAGATAATCCCTTTTAGCAAGCCATGTTTTGGGGCTTTCATAAAGTTGTAACATTTTTAGCTGCAATATATTGTCACCTTAGTAATGACAGGTAAGTTACCACAAAATTGCATAAAAACCGGGTTTGATGTGTTGAGGGGAGCACTTCCCATGAAAACTGTCAAAAGAGATTAAACAAGAGCCCCGGGGGGCACGACGCTCACCTGAGGTCTCGCAAACTCTCTATGGTACCCATAGAAAAAACGTTACCATAGTTATGTAGTTTTGGCCCTTGCAGCCCGATATCTAATGAACCAGGTGAAAAACTTTGCATCCCCTTGCCATATAGCTGATTTTGCCAAGTTAAATTAAATTCTAGCATCCGTTTTATAAAACAGGCATGCGCTAGTCTCCTAACATTTGACCATTGACCTACTTATGTGACCTTGACCCCAATTTAACATTGAGGTCACTATACATGTAGCATCTACAATCCAAGTCAGTCACAAATGGGCCAAATACCAACCAAAGAAGAAATTTGCAGGTATATTCTATCATTTGACTTCATTTGACCTTTGACCTACATATGCGACCTTTGACCCCCAAATAATATTGAGGTCCCTGTTATGCATCTACCACCCAAGTTTGGTTACAAATGGGCTGGTGGTTAGAAAGTTACCTTGTTTGGGCCCATATGGGCCCTTGCCCCCTGGGCCGCCAGGGGGGCCTGGTGTACTATTCCAGGAACCCTCTATCCCCTCCCCCTGAGGATCATTCCTACCAATTTTGGTCTAAATCCATTAATGTGAATGTGAATTATTCCCATAGGGCCCTACCCCCAAATTTTGCCCCCCTTAATTGTCATGGGCATTGTCATGAGAACACTAATTCAGCACATATAGAGGTATCTACACACAAAGTAGCTTAACTAAACTAATTCTAGATCTAGAGAAGATGATGTTTGAAAACTACCTACTTTTAGCCCTTTAGGGCCCTGCCCCTGGGCCCCCAGGGGGGCCAAGTGTACCATTTCAGGACCCTTGAATCCCCACCCCCTAAGGATCATTCCTGCCAAGTTTGGGCCAAATCCGATCATGCATTTTGAAAAAGAAGCTGAAAAATGTGTAAAAGTTTATGCACGACGAACGACGCACACGCACGACGGACGAAAAGCGATCGCAATAGCTCACTTGAGCCTTTGGCTCAGTTGAGCTAAAAACGAAAAGAAATATGAAGAAAATCAAGACTTCATATCCAACTTTGTCACTTACCAATACATGGGTAAGCAAAGAGACTTTGAGAGAACAGCAAAACTCCCAGGTTGCAGGATGTGTAGGTATGGATGAGATAGGTTGGTATTACTGGTATCACTGGGGTCAAAGGTCAAACCCAACCGACAACCAAATACCTATGACACAAATTGAATAAAAAAAAAAAAAAGGTAGGATTGCGAAAACAGAAAACAGAAAAATCAACACATTTTGTTGCCATGAAAAACTTCATAAACTATACCAGTGAATAAATCACATGAGTAAAATAATAAAAATACATGTACTGTGGTACTAAAGCTATAACATTGGAAACATTTCATTTAGTGAGGAAAATAGGGGAACACCTTACCTTAATACTGGTGTGAGAGTAGCAGTTATGTAGTAGGTCACTAGTAGGGTGGGAGACCTTACTGACTGCCCTGATCAGCTGCCTGGCATACATAGGGACAGTCAGCTGGACGTCTAGTCTCTCTGCTCCTAGCTTCAAGGCAGGAATCATAGCCGGGGTGTCAGGGGGTGAGGAAGATGAGAAACTTTCCTGAATGAAGAAAATAAAGAAATGAAGGATGAGAAACCTTAGACATCTATCAATGATGCAGCCAGGATATATATATATATTTTTTTTTCTGGGAGGAGATATCACAACGGGACATTGCTGTTTTGTGGGGCCACAGTACAACTACTATTTTTTAGGGTAAATTGAGCTTTACAGACACGTCTGGCGAACCACCGTCTGAGCATGTTACAGGGAAACCCCGTTATAACGAGGTTTTCGGGACAGTTAATTTTCCCTCGTAATAACCGGTACCTCGTCGTAAACGTACACATGATGTATCAAACAAAATATAACATTTATGAGACTAGGTATTAAACCCATCTGTTTACTGCTTTTCCTACTTGTTCTGCACCAAAACTATGAACAGAAAGCTGATTATATTTCATTTACTCATACAAAGTAATAAAGAAAACTAAATCTCAAATTAAAGCAGCAACCTCCACGCTCGTAACTTGCGTTGAGTACTGTGTACGGGAGGCAGGCTTTGTGTGTGTGACAAGTGAATGTACTGTGCAGTTGTGTGTATTACACACACACACTTGCTGATGAGTCAGGGACTTCATGTGCGTGGCTGCGTGGCAGGCTGAAGTGCTATGCGCTCTGAAATGATTGGGCAAATTTTACGTTGCCGAAATGTAGAATTTTGTCAGCGCACGATTCGACTTTCATTTCCTCGTGTGAACCGGGTGAGTTTCTTACATTTTTCTTTGTTAATGGGTTGAGAAAAGCGAAATCTCGCAATAACCGAGCTCGTTATAAACGGTGCTTCTTTCCATTGAACAGCACGTAAATGAAAACGGGACCGAGAGAATCACCTTGTTAAAAGCAGCACCTCAATATATCTGAGCTCGTTATAACGGGGTTTCCCTGTACTAGACATTTTGATAGGAGCACCTGAACAGATATTAAGATGTGTTCCACTCCCCCCCCCCATCCCCACCCCATGGCTATAACATGTACCAATAGATGATGACTTTCCACAGGTCTAGTATGTGAAATTCAGATCTCTTTATTTACCATGTTTTAGTCATTACTAATATCTCTCAATCAAAAGTTTTATTAAAAAGTTTCACTTATGATAATTTATAAACCTACCCAAAATGTCAAAGTTTAACATATACAAAACAATTATCGTCAAGCATACAACATCTCAAAGGCTGCCGTCAAAGAGGTATAGGAGGACTCCTACCATACCTCTAAATTTCAGAGGGGAAGCTATTTCTCAAAACAATGTTTTCAGACTTTGTTTCACAAACTTTGAAGAAGAAAAGAATCATGCTACCTGTGCATGATGAATGCAAACTGCATTTAGTAGAACTTAAGTATTTCACTTGGGAATATTATAAGATCACTGATAATGAAAACACATATTCAAAGAATAGAGGGCAAAAAGTTGGCATAATGAATTGAATCTTACTTCTTTTCCTTTGCTGGGGTCAAATTGTCCATGTTCTGCAACCAACACTGTAACATCAAGACCAAGGACTGCCAGGTGAGTTAGTCTTAACGGGACAGACTCTTCTAAACCTGCTACTTGCTCTGCTGTTGGGACAAGACGATGTTCATCCACAATTTCTGGTTCAAGTAAAGAAGAATCCAATGAATTTAATCATTTAATTTTTGTAAATACACATAGAGACTATATCATAGCACACTATGATTACACGCCTCTATTACCATGCAGACAATATCATAGTATTATTATATTTCTCTATTACCATGCAATGCAGGATTTGTCAACTTTCACTTGGATCATGTTTGTTTTGTTTTGTTTAGTTTTTTTTTTTTACAGTTCAACACCATCAAGAAACAATGTTGTAAAATTTATCTTAATTTAAGAATTGCTAGACTTTTGCAATGCTCTATGAGGTATTACCTACAAAACATCAGAACAAAATCACACAAATTTTGTTTTGAATACTATACAGCAAGAATGTTTTTCACTCTCCATTGTATTTTCCTTGGAACTCCTATCTCAGCCTAATCACAAGTCTCATTAGCATGTTCTCTGAATGAAGGTAAGTACTTGTCAGGTAAAATAAGGTAACGTTGTGGGTAAATCGTCTTCTATCCCTGCAAAAATACTGGCTCACACAACTTCATACACTACCCCCTGATCATTGGACCCATGTCAAGCCTGCACAATAATGTGTGCCACCTCCACGTCCCGGGGAGTATTCCAAGCTTGGTAGCTCAAGTCCTAGAGAAATCCTAAGACTTATTTTTATAGCAATCTGCCACAGACCTCTCTTTCTTCTTACTAAAAACATGGAATGAAATGCAAGAGGGGTTAATTTTTGTATCATCCCCTACCTGGTTTAGGAGTGCTGTATGGTTCATAGTCATGATGAATTACATCTCTTTCCCCTACCTGGTTTAGGAGTGCTATATAAGTCATAGCCCCCTACATGGTTTAGGAGTGTTGTACGGTTCATAGTATCTGGTTCAGGAGAGATGTATGGTTAATAGTACCTGGTTTAGGAGTGCTGTATAGTTAATAGTACCTGGTTTAGGAGTGCTGTATAGTTAATAGTACCTGGTTTAGGAGTGCTGTATAGTTAATAGTACCTGGTTTAGGAGTGCTGTATAGTTAATAGTACCTGGTTTAGGAGTGCTGTATAGTTAACAGTACCTGGTTTAGGAGTGCTGTATAGTTAATAGTACCTGGTTTAGGAGTGCTGTATAGTTAATAGTACCTGGTTTAGGAGTGCTGTATGGTTCATAGTCATGATTGCCTGCACTGAAGGAGAACTGTTGGAGACGATGAACCAGAGAACTTGTCACTCGCACCTTGGCTGGAGGAAAGACAAACCGTTTCCATGACGTTTCCTTGGCAACAAAGATGGGATCCGTCTCACTGTGGTGAGAAGATCGACTTGAGCTGTCACCACCTGAAATAAGGAGACAAAGCAAAATTCCACAAAACAAGTGTAAATGATTAATTTTGTACATTATGAAAACACTGTATACTGAATATTTTGTGGTGGTTTTATTTTTGTGAATTTTGCAACTAAATAACCACAAAAATGATCACTTCCTACCCATAAAAAGTCAATTAAAGTGCAATAAAATCGTGGAAATGAACTTAAAATACAAATTCCCCATCTTGAAGTTAAATCATATATGGCATATATACATGTAGTCAGTCATTACTAGATTTCTTTATCACTTTAAATAATTTCCTGCCAAATATCTACACTTACTACGTCAAGAAATAAACTAAAATAAATAATTATAGAAACAAATGTGGTCTTTCAATAATTTCAAACAGAAGGACATGCCAAGCAATTTCCTTTAATTACAGATAAAAAGCCATTGATGCTTTGATAGCGCAATAGCATGAAAACTTCCATATTAACAAAGATGAGGGATATACATAAAACAGGCAGATGACATACAGCTCTCGGCTTCAAACCAGAAATCATCATGCTCTTTACCATCTCCACTCCGGATCTTCTCAAAAGTGAATAGGTAGTCCATCCAGAAAGCCCCAAACTTGTGGATAGCCCAGGTCTCGGTGTACATGGTCTGGTGGTGTTCTGGGTCCAGGATATAAATGGTCTTCTGGCGGTTGTTCTCTGGACTGTGTCCGTCAAACAACGACAGGGATAGGTAGTGGTTGGTTTTCTGATCATAGCCCATATCACCAGCCTGCAGGAAACAAGCCTTGTCCTGTAGTAAAAATATTACACATTATGTTTAACCTCTACTAAATTTGAGTCATTATTATGAGAGCTCAGGTTTGTTGGTCTGTGACCATTAATACATTGCTTTTTGTAATTCATTTCTTATGTGTTCTGCAACAATACCACCAATTCAGTTTAACCCATTGGAGACTATTAGTACTAGTTAACTCGTATTGGGGTCTATGGAAAATGCATGTTATAGTGAAATCAAATCGTCTCCAACTGGTTAATATCATTATGACCAATATACATGAGTGGGACAAAAGTGATTTTGTCTGACTGCACAAAAGTAATCTGCTTTAATGTGATACCAAATACATACCTTTTTGAGCAATTTAAATACCTTAAATTAATTTTCTCCCAATTGGACCATTTTTTTTTTAGACACACTGAACATTAGATTCTGTGGGTCTGACTGCCATGCATGATGCACATTGCACTGTCTTGATCAAAATTCCTGGCCTGGTAAATTAGTTTTTCACCCAGTAAAGCTAATAATTGAATTGACTGTATTTCTGATCATGCTGACTTGATACAAAATTAAAAAGCATGAGTTGGTCTACAATTATAAATAATAGTAATGACTAAACAGTAAAATAAGCATATCACAATAAAATGTTGAATTTTGATGTAATTAAAAAGTATAATGGACTGATTGAAGACTGCTCATGGTTGTGTGTCAGAAGGGGGAAAAAATAACTATTCAACGCTTGTCAAAAGGGGTCATTACTCACTAGGCTAAAGTTAATCAGATATCTCACACCTGTTGTACAGAATAGTTGATTTATCGTCCAGAAAAAGTATAGGTTAGTTGAATAGCAAAAGGGGGCTTCAAAACATGCTAACAGTGGATACCAATAGTGGCTTAATCATTTTAATCAATTTTTGAGCACAAACTGATCTGAAATAACCTCTGAAATAGAAATGTGAACTTTAGGTCTGCCAAAACAAGTGAAGGGAAACTTCCCAACATATGCAAAGTCCAAGAATCATTGTGATTGCTATGGTAACTTATTACAACAGTATGGGATAATCACAGCTACTGGAAGAATAAGTAATGGACAAGCTGCCTGGACGTCTATTTTGTACACACACCTTCAACATAACTCTATCACTATATTTGAATTACTGTACATATGGCATTCGACCAAATCATTTTCTGAATCTACTAAATCAGCCAACTAACTCTCATGTCAGAATCGTTCTGAGAGAAGTCGTTGACCCCACATGGACATGGCCCGACTCCATACAGTGTCATGTGACTAATGCCAAGTTGAGCAGCAAAGAACGGTTCTCCCTTCATTAGGGTGTCAATGGCAATCCCACTCATCTCCAGCACCAAGATGGGTTGAAAGCTGAGCTTGGGGCGGGTGTAGAGGGCACCTTCTGCATCAGGAATGGTCAACTGAAGAAGAGATCAAAGAAGGTTGAGAGTTGAGACTATATTGGCGTAGATTCGGCAGGCTCATGAGTAATATTACATCTCGGTCAGCCGATGACATATGGCTCATTAATATTAACACCTTGGAACTTTTTTCACATTTTTGTCTACATTTTCTTTCCATCAAATAGTGACATACATTGTGTAAAAAAAATGTTAGCCATGAATAATTTTAGTCCTGAATCAGCTTGATGTTAGTGGGGTAAACAACAGTAATCCTAACAAGTTACATTTTCAAATAGGGGGAGTTTTAAATCACTACTACCACAAGCTTTCACAAATTGGTCTGAAATGGCTTTGATGCTGGCAAATAGCATTGAGGTTCCCATGGTTCATTTAAGAAATACTCGAAGTTTGCTTGAGATGCAGTTAAATTCTATAGCTAAACTGCACAGCAAAAATCATGATTAAACAATACAGTCCAAAGAGTGAAACTGAAAGCATGAATTTGTTAGAGGGTGACTCACATTCTTAAGTTTGAAGGTCCATGTTCGATCAAACTTACCTTGAACTCCACGGAGGCTTTGTTGCAGTAGAATCCAACAGACAGAATTGGGTCCCGCTGCTTCTGTAGTTTCCCTCCTCCGTACCGGTTGGCTTCACCAACTCCCTCCTCCTCATCTTCATAGGTCAAGAGGTCAGGGACATAGGACCACGCCCAGGACATCCAGCCAGGGGAGGGGTCTAAATCTACTGGCGCCTCATCTGATTCTGAGAAAAGAAAAATTGACATTGACTGGTACATGTTAATATTTGTTTGTTAATTTGTGTTTGTTTTTTCAAATAATCCCATCAACAAATGTATTGTTGAAGTTACATGTACACTTCAAAGTTAGTATGCATCAATTCATCACAAAACTAAATCTACAGTGAGTCTCAAAAATAATTGTGCACGTAGAAAGCACCCTCTTTGGTAATGAGAAGAACATTTTTGTGATGTGATGCTTACATAACCATCAAGGGCATAGTCTTAGCTTTCAAATGCTGTTTATTCCGTTCAGTTTGCTTATTTCCATCCTGAGATATGTTCAGTTTAACAACAAAAAAGTAAAATCAAAAATATGCCACTTTTATTACAGTCAATTATAGCATCAGGCCTTCGTCCCGTAAAAGTGACACAATTGTGATTCCACCCTTTTGTTGTTTACAAGATATCTCAAATTCAAAACAAGCAATTTGAATAAATTAAACAGCATTTGAAAGTTAAGACTATGTCCTTGATGTTGATGCAAACATTATGTCACAAGAGTATTTTAAACTGTCAGAGGTAGGCACTTTTCACTTGCACAATTTTTTGAGACGTACTGCAGCATGTCTTAAAAATTGTGCAAGTAAAAAACGCCCTCTTTAGCACTTACAAAATACTCTTGTGACATCATGCTTACATCAACGTCAAGTGCAAAGCCTTAGCTTCCAACTGCCATTCGTTCTGTTCAATTTACTTGTTTTAATCTCGAGATATCTTGTAAATAACAAAAGGGTGGAATCACAATTGTGTCTATTTTACAAGGGATTGTAGTAAAAGTGGCACAATTGTGATTTCACCCTTTCCTATTTAAATAAACATATCTCAAGATTAAGACGAGCAAATTGAACAAAATTAACGGTATTTGAAAGCTAAGACTATGTTCTTGACGTTGGTGTAAGCATCATGTCGCAAGAGTATTTTCCAATTGCCAAAGAGGGCAGTTTTCATTTGCACAATCTTGTTTGAGACACACTGTATCTTGGGATTCCTGCTTCTGTTCACAGAATCAGGATATTAAGTTTACAGATCTATCTGTCATCTTACTATTGAAATTCACATGTATTTCTCATTTTGCTAATTAATACATCACTTAAATTGTCAAAAAATACTTTATCCTAATAAGATTCTTTAATCTTGTCTTGTAAAACGCATTGATACATCCTAGAGGTGTGAACTGCGCTGTACACAAGCTACCTATTATTATTATTATTAAAAAAAAAGAAACATACTTCAAGTAAACTATGTTGTAACTGGTATCCTCAAGACTTGAATCACACTTGTGATGGTCATAACCTTTACATTTCACTAATAAAAACTGCCAATGAATTCAAGGCCAAGGGTAGCATTGAATGCATTATGGACAGATATGTACATGTACATGTTTTGCACACGATGTATATGCCTGCTTACTAAAGGTCACAACCAAGATTAAGGAAAGAAGACTAAGATTGGCAGGACATTGTATTCAGCATCCTGAGCTACTAGTTAACAAACTAATACCATGAGAAAAAACTCAGGGGAGAAGGGGAAGGAGAAAACAATCATAGTATTCGACATGGTTATTACAGATACTGGACTCAACAATTCAAGTGAAAGGAGCGATGCAGGATAGGATAGTATGGAGGAATTATGTTCATGCCTCCTGTTTTGGTACTGGCTAAACTGATATCACCTGAACTAGTTGTAGCCAATGAATTACTACCTTAATGCACTGGACTGTTTATGAAAATCAAATTTTCAAAATTCAAGACAAGTAATCAAAATGTCATTCATTTGTGAGATCAACTTTACTTTAGGCCTATAATTTGAAACAAGGAAATCCAGTAGTTCTGATAAAATACAGAATAGATTCTGAATATGGTACCTGATACTGAAGCTGCTTCCACTGCAAGTTCTTGGTTCCTTACTGGTTTCTCTTCCTCAGTCTCCGGACCAGGCAGATCTAAGGTCCCATAGTAGAGCGCCATCACCAGTTGAAGCACACGGAGGAACATGGGCAACTGTGCGTCCGAGAGCGAGAGTTTCAAATCATCACAGAAAGTGCTCACCTTGACGGCACTAACACGCTTTGCATTCAAGCTGTTGTAAGTCAGATGCATGCGTGTCGTCACGGCACAGCGAAACACGACCGGCTCCTGATACACCTCGATCTTACCACTAGCGTTACGTTTGTCCAAACATACTGTGATGTCATTGAAGTTGCACAAACGCCTGATCACCAGTTCTGGCAGCGACAGCTCAACGAAGGCTTTCTGCCAGTTACTGTCTGTGGCAAATGTATCAACTGATTGCACATTAATGGATAACACAATGTCATCTTCCACGTACTTAAGGATAAGATTCTTGACAGAGAACGTGACATTGTGGAGCACTCGGTTCATCAACGAAGTAACGTAGCCTGGAGAAAGACTAGCATCTTCAGGCGGTGACTTGGATTTAGGCTTTGATCCAGACTCACTCTTGGATCTGGTACTGGACTTTGATGTCACACTGTCATTGTCATCCAACTGAGAATCCCGAAGCTTGACGGTGCACTCGATGGTGTTGATACTGATTTCAACCGGCTCATAGCCAATCTTGGTCCAGGGGACGTGTATTCGAAGTTCATGAATCAAACCACTGACAAATGATAGAGGGAGGTTTAAATCCCGTTCCAGGGCATCTAGTCGCAGCTCTAGATTATTAAGAACCAAGTCTCCTCCCCACAGAGACAGTTGGAGGTCTTCTGGCTTGAGGTTCTTGATGTATTTATCAACATACCCCAGAAGGAATGGGGAAATATAGGACTCCAACATGATGTTTAGACTACCAGTTTATTCTTGAGAACTCTCATTATCCCTAACCTACAAATGGAAAAAAAAAAAACAGGC
>JZLH01S0391633.1:0-11492 GCA_001188425.1 Eucidaris tribuloides | reverse complement strand
TTACATACAGAGTCCTGTAAGTCACACTGACATCACGCCTTTGGAAACTGCTGTGACTCCAAATGGTGAAAAAAAGCCTTATAAATGTCAAGATTGTGGTAAAACATTCGCTCGTCAACATTATCTCAATGGACATACGAGAACTCACACTGGAGAAAAGCCATACGGATGCCATAAGTGTGATAAAAAATTCAACGATCAGAGTAATCTTATTAAGCATGTGAGAATACACACTGGAGAAAAGCCATATAGTTGTCATGAGTGTGATAAAGCATTCAATCAACAGATTCATCTTCTTACCCACGTGAGAACACACACTGGAGAAAAGCCATTTAAATGTCAAGACTGTGATAAAGCATTCTCTCAGAAGAGTAGTCTTAATCTGCACCTGAGGACACACACTGGGGTAAAGCCATTTAAATGTCAAGACTGTGATAAAGCATTCTCTCAGCATAATAGTCTTTGGAAGCACATGAGAATCCACACTGGTGAAAAGCCATATAGTTGCCATGAGTGTGATAAAGCATTCACTCAACAGAGTAATCTTCTTACCCACATGAGAACACACACTGGAAATAGGCAATTTAAATGTCAAGCGTGTGATAAAACATTCACTCAGCAGAAGAGTCTTCTGAAGCACATGAGAATCCACACTGGTGAAAAGCCATATAGTTGCCATGAGTGTGATAAAGCATTCACTCAACAGAATCATCTTCTTACCCACATGAGAACACACACTGGAGAAAAGCCATTTAAATGTCAAGACTGTGATAAAGCATTCTCTCAGAAGAGTAGTCTTAATCTGCACCTGAGGACCCACACTGGGGTAAAGCCATTTAAATGTCAAGACTGTGATAAAGCATTCTCTCAGCATACTAGTCTTTGGAAGCACATGAGAATCCACACTGGTGAAAAGCCATATAGTTGCCATGAGTGTGATAAAGCATTCACTCAACAGAGTAATCTTCTTACCCACATGAGAACACACACTGGAAACAGGCAATATAAATGTCAAGTGTGTGATAAAACATTCACTCAGCAGAAGAGTCTTCTTAAGCACATGAGAATCCACAGTGGAGAAAAGCCATAAAATGTGAAGAGTGTGATGGAACATTCACTCAGTTAAGTATTCTTCTTAAGGACTTGACAAAGCACATTGGAGGAAAGGCATATGGATGCCATGAATGTGATGAAACATTTACTCAGCAGAGTGGTGTTAGTTCTTTCACATATGACAGCACACTGGAAAAAAGTAACATGTATACATGTCCACAGTGTGGAAAGGATTTTACCCAGAAATAAATAAAAATAAATCAGAGTGTACACTGGAGAAATGCCTTATTAATTTCAGCAGTGTAAAAGGGAACCAGGCGAGTTGGATCAGTGGTAGCGCGTCCACTTCTGGTCTGGGAGATTGCGGGTTTCGGGTCATTCCAAAAGCCATGATAAAAATGTTACCTACTGCCTGTGCTCAGATTATCTAGATGGTATAGGGAGCTAAACATGTGGGACTACCAGAGGACCATGAAGCTCATAAGAGGACTAACCCCCAAATGTAGTCAAACTGTCTTCTGAAGCCATGTTGCCTAGGGTTACTCAAATGGAGATAGGCGCCGCTTGATGTTCCACTACAGAAGCGGCCGAGCGGGACGGGTCTAACTTTAAGTAGAAGGAAATACACCAGTCTAATAAACACATGAAAAGTCATAATATCAAAATACAGCCTAAGTGCGATTGCAGAGTATGTAGATCACAGGTCAAAGGTCACAGCTCATTAAATGCGAAAATGGCCATCAAAATGGTTTCCATGCCGTAAGTTTAGTTATGTTTGTTGGATTTTAATGAAATTTGATATAAAGATAGTGATATCAAAACACAGCCTACGTTCAGTTTCAGATTATGTAGGTCAAAGTTCAAAAGTCATAGCTTATTAAATATGTGAAAAAAGCTTATGTTTCTGAAAATGTGGTTTGTGTTCAATAACTTTAATAATGTTAGACAGGTTTTAATGAATTTCGTATGAAGGTTTCAAAATACAGCCCATGTTTGATTTTGGTTAATGTACATGTCAAAGGTCATAGCTCATTTGTGCTTTGAGTATGTTGAACAAAGGTCAAAGTTCAGTTCATTAATTATGCATGTAAGTCATTTTTACCAGGCAAAGGGATACTATACTTTGCTTTTAAATCACATAAGATTAGACACTTTGCCAAGTCATGCAAATGTCAAGAGTGTGAATAATTTACTTTTTTATGCATCTGCTCTGAAAGGGAGCCAGAAGCTTTATATTTTCAGGTTGTATGTCCATACATTTGTAATTCCATGTATCAGTTCATCTGCACTTTCTTTTGAAGTACATGTATAGTTAGAGGAAATTTAAGGAAAACTGAACCAATGATTATAATAACACTGTTAAATATAGTGTGTAATACCCTTGGGTATTTTTTGGGAAAAAAAATGGACATGAAGGAAAGAAGACTGGGAAAACAGTGATAAACAGATAGAAAATGCCAAACTGCTTGAAAATAGACAAAGTTTGACTTTGTAATATTCGCATCACCTTAGCATTTCAAGACAATTGTCATTCAATTTCAATGTCATACTTATGAAGACATCTTGATCTGGGGTTCTTTTTTTTGTCTATTTTGTTGTTGACTTTTTTGTTGGGGGGGGGGGTGTTTTTATGTTATACTTTAAGCGTTGTATACAGAAAGGATATGTGTAATGAATTATGATTATGGGAGTGGAAAATACCGTTTGTGTATTAGTTTGTGTTGTGTGTATATTGTTATTATAATTGCCATAAGTGTGATAAAAAATTCAACGATCAGAGTAATCTTATTAAGCATGTGAGAATACACACTGGAGAAAAGCCATATAGTTGCTATGAGTGTGATAAAGCATTCACTCAACAGAGTAATCTTCTTACCCACATGAGAACACACACTGGAAACAGGCAATATAAATGTCAAGTGTGTGATAAAACATTCACTCAGCAGAAGAGTCTTCTTAAGCACATGAGAATCCACAGTGGAGAAAAGCCATAAAATGTGAAGAGTGTGATGGAACATTCACTCAGTTAAGTATTCTTCTTAAGGACTTGACAAAGCACATTGGAGGAAAGGCATATGGATGCCATGAGTGTGATGAAACATTTACTCAGCAGAGTGGTGTTAGTTCTTTCACATATGACAGCACACTGGAAAAAAGTAACATGTATACATGTCCACACTGTGGAAAGGATTTTACCCAGAAATAAATAAAAATAAATCAGAGTGTACACTGGAGAAATGCCTTATTAATTTCAGCAGTGTAAAAGGGAACCAGGCGAGTTGGATCAGTGGTAGCGCGTCCACTTCTGGTCTGGGAGATTGCGGGTTTCGGGTCATTCCAAAAGCCATGATAAAAATGTTACCTACTGCCTGTGCTCAGATTATCTAGATGGTATAGGGAGCTAAACATGTGGGACTACCAGAGGACCATGAAGCTCATAAGAGGACTAACCCCCAAATGTAGTCAAACTGTCTTCTGAAGCCATGTTGCCTAGGGTTACTCAAATGGAGATAGGCGCCGCTTGATGTTCCACTACAGAAGCGGCCGAGCGGGACGGGTCTAACTTTAAGTAGAAGGAAATACACCAGTCTAATAAACACATGAAAAGTCATAATATCAAAATACAGCCTAAGTGCGATTGCAGAGTATGTAGATCACAGGTCAAAGGTCACAGCTCATTAAATGCGAAAATGGCTATCAAAATGGTTTCCATGCCGTAAGTTTAGTTATGTTTGTTGGATTTTAATGAAATTTGATATAAAGGTAGTGATATCAAAACACAGCCTACGTTCAGTTTCAGATTATGTAGGTCAAAGTTCAAAAGTCATAGCTTATTAAATATGTGAAAAAAGCTTATGTTTCTGAAAATGTGGTTTCTGTTGAATAACTTTAATAATGTTAGACAGGTTTTAATGAATTTCGTATGAAGGTTTCAAAATACAGCCCATGTTTGATTTTGGT
The DNA here is from genome assembly GCA_001188425.1 of Eucidaris tribuloides. Lineage (NCBI taxonomy): Eukaryota > Metazoa > Echinodermata > Echinoidea > Cidaroida > Cidaridae > Eucidaris > Eucidaris tribuloides. Next base: position 7,478 of record JZLH01S0391633.1, on the reverse strand, counting down.
TAATGTTGAACAAAGGTCAAAGTTCAGTTCATTAATTATGCATGTAAGTCATTTTTACCAGGCAAAGGGATACTATACTTTGCTTTTAAATCACATAAGATTAGACACTCTGCCAAGTCATGCAAATGTCAAGAGTGTGAATAATTTACTTTTTTATGCATCCGCTCTGAAAGGGAGCCAGAAGCTTTATATTTTCAGGTTGTATGTCCATACATTTGTAATTCCATGTATCAGTTCATCTGCACTTTCTTTTAGGAAATTTAAGGAAAACTGAACCAATGATTATAATAACACTGTTAAATATAGTGCGTAATACCCTTGGGTCTCTAAACATTTTGAAAAAAAAATGGACATGAAGGAAAGAAGACAGGGAAAACAGTGATAAACAGATAGAAAATGCCAAACTGCTTGAAAATAGACAAAGTTTGTCTTTGTAATATTCGCATCACCTTAGCATTTCAAGACAATTGTCATTCAATTTCAATGTCATACTTATGAAGACATCTTGATCTGGGCTTCTTTTTTTTGTCTATTTTGTTGTTGACTTTTTTGTTGGGGGGGGGGGGTGTTTTTATGTTATACTTTAAGCGTTGTATACAGAAAGGATACGTGTAATGAATTATGATTATGGGAGTGGAAAATACCGTTTGTGTATTAGTTTGTGTTGTGTGTATATTGTTATTATAATTATCTCATTATGGGACACTATTTTTGCGACTCTTGTCATTGCCATACGACAATATTCAAAATTTACACTTGCTATTGTTCAATTACATGCAGACACATTCTGATCTTGATTTAGATAATTTTCAGAATCCATAACCTGAATTCATGTGTAATGGGGATTTATTTATTTTTAGCTCAAAGGCTCAAGTGAGCTATTGCGATCGCTTCACTACCTAGGTACGAACCCACATATATGTAATGTGATCACGACCTTAGTAATGTCTTAGTATGTCTTCATACAAACTCTCAAAGTCAAGTTACAGCCCAGGCCATAAATAATGAAAAATATTTGATATTCCAATTTATGTTATAATATTTTAATGTACTTCTTTTTTTAGGGGGGGGGGCATGGAAGATATTGCTATTTATGGCCTTAAATTGGGAGATATTTTGTTAATCCTTGTACACATTGATAAACATGTTTCTAAACATTAAGTAGAAATTTTTTTCAAGATTTAAAAAGGTAATGAGAATTTATTCTGTCCACTGCAAACCAATTAAGCAACATTTTGACTCAGAATTTATTGTGCCATGTGCAAACTAATATTCCAACCAGTGTACAAGCATGTATGAACAACAGATTTATATTTCAGAGTTTTTTGTTTTTTTGTTTAAGTATATTCATTAGTATACATGTACATTCACCGATAATGTAGATTACTCTTTCTACTGTATAAATTTATGTAGTGCAGTATAGTAGCTTAAGTGGACAGAATATGGAAGAATAAAGTGTGTTATATATTTGTACTACCATACTACCTGTCACCTCTTCATGCATGTTCACTCATGTATGTGTGTGTGTGTGTGTGTGTGTGTGTGTGTGTGTGTGTGTGTGTGTGTGTGTGTGTGTGTGTGTGTGTGTGTGTGTGTGTGTGTGTGTGTGTGTGTGTGTGTGTGTGTGTGAGTGTATATGTGTGTCTGTGTGTGTGTATATGTGTGTATGTGTGTGTGTTTCTGTGTGTGTGTGTGTGTGTGTATGTTTGTGTGTGAGAGAGAGAGAAATGGTGTGTGTGATTGTGTGGTTGACTGTGTGTATGTGGTTTAGTGTGTGTGTGTGTTTGTGTGTGTGGCTGTGTGAGTTGAGTATGTGTGTGTGGGTATATGTGTATATCTGTTTGTTGTGAATGTGAACTTTTGTATGTATTTCAGGATTGGTTGTAATTTTTTTTTTTTGGGGGGGGGTCAAAGTCTAGATTAAAGACACTATATAACACTGTGTAAGACCCATTTAAAAAATTGTTGAACTTTGCAATCTGACCTATCTGACAGTGCTTGAATGGACAAATAAACACCCTAGAATACAAAAGTTTTGGACAGTTATGCTGTCTAGTGCAAATGTAAGATACAATTGGCACATGAATTTCATATCGGGCGATAGAAATTCTGCAACACAGCAGTCTATGCGCGCAAAGCTGGAATGGCTCTCAATGATTCTCACTTTTTTAAAGCACTTAATGATCATTTTAAACTGCAATTTTTCCAGGGCTTCATTTTTAGACCCTATCAAAGACACTACTAGCAGTGGGAATCATGTAGCTAACATTTTTTTAAATGGAAACATTGTTATTCAGTGCCTTTAAGAAAAAAGAGTACACACATGCAGATGTACACAGACACACACAGTCAATCTGTCTTAGGATGGGGGCCAGGGGGGCAACGTCCAAAGTTGACAATTACATGTCAAATTGTCCATCTTATGGAGGACATTCCAAAAATATATATACAATGAAGTGTTTTTGACATTCCTTTGTTTGAAAAATGTATTTCTTTTCCTGAGATCCTTGTTTTAGAAGAAGTACTTAAGTCCACAATATTGATTATTAATTACATGTATTAGAAATCTACAAGTGTGTTGTCCGATCATCTTTTATTGTGTCAATTTACTTCACCAAGTTTGGATGTACAACTCAATCAATTGTGATCTGTAGACAAATTTGAAAATTTTAGCCTTTGTTTCTCAAAAGTAGTACATGTATTATGTGACTTCAGTACTTCTTATTCTATAGTCTTCAATTATATGTATGAATAATCTTAATCGTAAAACTAATTAAGATGTCTGTTTGTTTTTGTTAAATTGCACGTAAGCGATTTACATTTGTAATTGCACTAAGTTCTAATGACATACATGGCGTGGTTATTTCAGAAGACACGATTTACAGAAAAGTACAAAAATGTTAAGATTTATCAGATAAGTGAATATGCAAGAGAGATAGATATGAAAGAGATGGCCAGTGAAGTGTGGGATGAGTTACTGTCATTCCCATAAACTTATTTTTATGGAAACTAAATGAAATGAAACGGTCACTTCTGCAAGAATGTACTTCAAGAAAGCTATAATGATTTGCATCATAATCTTTGATAGAACATTCCTTTTGCCACTTTAAAAGTGGAATGGAATCCTTCAGTGGTCAACTAGTGACATAACAGAAAAAAATTCAACTCAAAAGTCCAGTCACACAGTCATTACCTGCACTCTTCTGCAGATACATTGTTGTTTAAAATTCCCCATGGCAAAACAAAAATCAGACTGTTGAATAGTTTGCCATTTGAAATGTGTTGCTCAGCTTCCCTAAATGGCTTCAAAACCAGGTTGCCATCGTATTCGGTTTAAATGTATCTATTTTGAATAAACGTAAGTAAAAAGGAGCTCTGAACCAGTGGAGGTGAAAGAATTTTGCAAAGTGGTTGTACTGTATAAATTTATGCTTATTATTATTGACAAAAATTGTTGTTTGCCTATGAAAGAACAATCATCATTCGATATAAGTTTCCTACAATTCTTGCATTCTAATCTGATAGCATCAATCATTTCCAGTAAGTTACTTAACATGAATGTGTAATAATAACCTGCCTATATTGTAACCTAACCCCTTAACAATGTACTCATATTTTCTTTCATTGACCTATTGCAGGCAAATTATGGAGTCATTTCGAAGAAATTGAAAGATGGAATGTTTGTTCAAACTTACTTGTGTTTGTTTGCCTATCATTGCAGAATAATTTTACACCTTTTGTACGTGCTTTGTTGCTTGTTTCTTGCAACATTTCAGTGTATTCACCTTTATTATGTTGTATACGTTTCAATGTTGCATATTTCATTGCTGAATAACCTACAATTTCAAACGAAGTTAAAAACAACAATTGTGTTATGTTGCTTGTTTCTTGCAACATTTTCTTGCAACATTATGTACCATTATTATGTCATGTACGTTTCAATTGTGCCTATACCTTTATGTCCAAATCCAGTTGTATCGTAAATGAAAAGATATAAATTCCATTCTATTGGTAATTGTTGATGATAAGTGGCACAGATTATTTTGTGGCATTTTCTCAAACAATATGAGTTAATTTATCATAACATGTCAATCAAATATCAATCAAATGTTTTGGAAAAATCAGCTTTTGAAAAATCCTTTGATATTTAATTATTTCTAATTTTTTAATATTTGAATAAAAATGCACACCCAGAAATGCTGTTTTCTGTGAGCCTTATTCATTCCTTATTTTGATATGTATTCTCACTAACATTGCCAGACACAGTTAAGACAATGCTTGCCATTTGCCTTATGCAAAATTATACAAGCTTTGTACCTATTTTATAGAATTGTAAAAAAAAGTTTGCAAACTGTCTGATATATTTAGGAGTCATTACAAGAAGAAGCGGATGCAGAGTTGTGCTAAATGATGATCTACATCCCAGCGCACTTCTGAAAGAATGTCCCAGAGAAAACATATCCTCCGGCAAGTTGGTAGGACATCATATTAATGGTTATACCACAAAGTTTTTTTTTCAATTCAACTTCTTCACTTCACTTTCAACTTTTCATGCAAAACAAAAGGTGGAAATTATCTAGGTGTGTGTATATACAATACAGGGTGGCCCAGAAAGAATGCTACGAGTATGATCGCTAATTTCTTCAACATTATCGGCAAAATGTCATTAATTTTTATTTTGTTGGTTAGAACATTCTTTTTCCAATAAAATGATACCAAGATCATTGATTTTGAGTAAGGCGTTTTGATTCTAGGGCCATTTTTTCGAAGGCAATGCAATTTCCCAAATTTGCCAATTTTTCAACAGCGGCGGTCATCGGAACGCCAGATATTCTGGCGTCTCAGCTAACCATACCGGCCGCATACCGGACAAACCGCAATGACAAAACGGCTGATGTGCCATCGGTTCCATAAGGAAGACGATGCGAGCTATGTCTCCATTGTCATCGCGCTTTGTCCGATATGGTTAGCTGAGACGCCAGAATATCTGGCGTTCCGATGACTGCCGCCGTTGGCAAATTTGGGAAATTGCATTGCCTCCGAAAACTGGCCCTAGAATCAAAACGCCTTACTCAAAATCAATGATCTTGGTATCATTTTATTGGAAAAAGAATGTTCTAGGCAACGAAATAAAAATTAATGACATTTTGCAAATAATGTTGAAGAAATTAGCGATCATACTCGTAGCATTCTTTCTGGGCCACCCTGTATAATACAATACGATGCAATACAATACAATACAATAAAATACAATATAATCAATTCTTATATAGCGTATTTCCTATTGTAAGAACTGATCAATGCGTATATGAATAAAATACACTGTACTTGAGAGATCAAACACAGACTGAAAAATCTACACCTGATCCTATATTCCATATGCTTTAGGCATAAAAAGTACTTTAAAATTTGCACTTTGTGAATACTAGTTCTGGTTTTACTTTTAGTGGATGTCATTCCCACAAATCACATTTGCGAAACATGCCATCATATTTTATGTAATGCTTATAAAACATAAATAACACCTATACATGTATGCAACATCTGCGTAGATTGTGTAAATCCATCAAATGCAGGAGATACCACGCCAGGTTTCTGTATGGATGAGGTCATTCAAGTACGCAATCATAAATGAGTTTTGATATCTGGTGAATTGATGATAATAGCAAATGGCAAATCACATATTTTGAGTAGACTCAAAGATAATCAGTTTTGTTTATTTCTTTGCTCAGGATATTACAAAAGCTGTGCTTTACCTGACGCTGACCTGAGGAAATCTGACAGGGAAAGTGTACCCTCCAGTCCAAGTGTTGCTGTGACTACAAACGATGGAAGAGAGTTGTGTGAAAATCGGGAAAGTGATAAAGACATTATTCAAGAGCACAATGCAATTCAAGTGAAAGCATTTGCCAGAACGAGGTCACATGGATGCCAAAAGTTTGGAAAAATATTCTCTGAGAATGACAATACCTGCAGGTACATGGAAACACACACTGGAGAAGAGCTTGATAAATGTAAAGAGAGTAGTGTAACATTGACTTTTCAGAATGAAGATGGTAGGCAGGAGAAAACAGACAAAAAGAAACAGCCACAAGAATGTCAAAGATTGCAGCCGTGTCATTCCCATGAATATGTGACATTAAATACTTGAGAAAAGCTTGAAGAGTGTCTGCAGTCTGGAAGAGGATATGCATATGCCGACAACAGTGAAAGAATAGACACCACAAGAAGACAAACTGTCAACAAACTATATAAATGTCAACACTGGGGAAAAACAATGAGAACACACAATGTAGAAAAGCCATATAAATGTCAAGAATGTGAAAAAATATTTACTCATCAGGTTCATCTTCTTACACACATGAGAACACACACTGGAGAAAAAACACACAGATGCCAAGATTGTGGTAAAACAAATAGTCATAACCATAATCTCGACAGGCATAGGAAATTACATACTGGAGAAAAGCCATTTAAATGTCAGCAGTGTGAAAAATCATTCAATCAATGGAAGGTTTCAAGCTATTAACCAATTAAATGCAAAATGAGTTTTCATTTCTCCAGTGACTTGATGACTGGGGCATATGGCACATCAACTTTGTAGAATCTTGTTGAAGTTTTAGTTTGTTTTTGTTTTTGTGTTCCATAGAGAGTCCTTTAACTCGCACTGAGATAATGCCATCAGATGGGGAAAATGTGCCCACCAGTCCAATCTATGCTGTGACTTCAAACAATGGAGAAAAAAAGAGTCATAAATGTCTAGATTGTGGGAAAACACTCAGTAGTCAGGTTTATCTTGAAAGGCACAAGAGATCATACATTGAAAGAAGGCCAAATAAATGTCAAGAGTGTCGAAGAACGTTCACTCAGCGGAGTACTCTTCATACACGCATAAGAACACACACTGGAGAAAGGCCATATAAATGCCATGAGTGTGATAAAACATTCTCTCGGCGGAGTGGTCTTCTTATACACACGGGAACACAGTCTGGAGAAAAACTATATAGATGCCAAGAGTGTGATAAACCATTCAGTGATCAAAGTAATCTTCGTACCCACATGAGAACGCACACTGGAGAAAAACCATATGCTTGTCATGAGTGTCATAAAACATTCAATCAACCAGCTCATCTTCGTTCGCACATAAGAACACACACTGGAGAAAAGCCATTTTAATGCAATGAGTGTGATAAAACACCCAGCAGAGTGGTCTTCGTACACACACAAGAACACACACTGGAGGAAAGCTATTTAAATGTCCAGATTGTGAAAAAACATTCAGCCATCAACATCACCATAACAGACATAGGAGATCACACACTGGAGAGAAGCCATGAGAATGCCAGGAGTGTGGAAAGAAATTTTCCCACTCATGCAGTCTCATAAAACACATGAGGAGACTTAAAGGAGGAAGCCTTATAAATGTCAGCAGTGCAATATAACATTTATTGATCATATAGTAATCTGGTGAGACAAAC
>JZLH01S0391595.1:38176-53856 GCA_001188425.1 Eucidaris tribuloides | reverse complement strand
GTTTTTTGGCTACAACGTTTTATTTTCAGGTGACAAATTAACATTTGTCCCTTATTTTGGAAAATGTCATATGTTTACAAACGTATTTCATATTTTGACAAACCCATATCATCATTTTAACAAGGCCATATCATTATTTTGACAAGCGTACATCATTATTCTGACAAAGCAACATTGTCATTCGTAATATGCATTTCACATAAAGCTTTGAACAAAGACTACTCGATTATCACAAAATAACAGTGACAAACAACCTTGTCAAATTACGAATCAATCTAATGCCGTGCTACCGGCCGAATTTGTCAATTGACAAATTTCGCTTGTAAAATTTCCTAACACTGATTGAACACACTTGTCAAATGACAAAGCATGAATACTCTGACAATGTACATCGTCAAAAAAAGCACCTCTCGTCATTTGTCATAAGACCAAAAAATATTTGTCATGATAAGATTTTTCCCGCAAGCTCGAGTGTGAAGAACACATGTGTTAATTACAATTCCCGCAGGTTTACATATGTCATCTGACAAATTAAATTTGTCCTGACTGAAACTCAATTGACAAATGTAGATCGTCAAGCTTGATTCGGAAATGACAATTTTTTTTGTAGAAATGACAAATTTTATTTTAAGAGTGTATGATCTATCAATGTTGCTGATCTTTGAGTGATTCTTGTCGGTTCACATGTATTGATCTGTTCCATTGAATACAAATTATTTACATTGACATATTTAACACAGATAGAATTGCACATATTCATAATGTCACAGTTTATGTCACCCATCACTATAACATCGGTACAAAAGCTATCAAGAAATTGAAGTACGTTTTCGTAGATATCTATAACTTCTAATTTGGTATTCGGTGGCCTATACCAGTTAACCAAAAATAAGGGTTTCGATTTTTTTCAGGCAAATGTTAATACAGACAGCTTCCAACTGAGATAAGGCTGTATTATCAATGATCTCATAGTCAATACCATATTTTATGTAAATTGCCACACCCCCTCCTTTTCGGTCTCTGTCTTTCCGAATTATATTGTACATAGGAACAGATATTTCATTCTCGAAAATTGTTTCATCTAATCTTGTTTCATTTAAAGCAAAAACATCTACTTTGTTTTCATTAAGAAATGATCGAATCTCGTCCATATTTTTCAATAGACTTGCAATGTTCAGATGAGTGAACTTCAAACCCTTTTCTGACAGTTGGGCAGGTGCTAAACTGGTATCTCGAGCTTCTCCAGGAGAAAATCCCGCCAGCAACATTGCATTTTCTCCATAAGCCTCCAGGAGAAGCTCGAGACACTCGGTTGGGCTCCCTCATAATTGAATCAGGAGCCAGATTTATTCCCCGCTCCATGTTTATGCAACCTATGTATATTATCGTGAGGGAGCGTAGTTGGGACGTGCCACTTAACAGCCCGAGGAAGGGGCACAGAGTGAGTAGGTGAACAATATTATAGCAGAATGTTGATGAGATGTTGGGCAAAACAGTGACATGGGCGGTGAGTTGATTGACATTGCGTCATGGGCGTGGCTGTCATAGTCTCGTTTATTTTTGTTGTCGCACCTCGTATAGCCCCAACTCGCGAGAAAATGATTATGATGTGATCCCCACAATTATAAATGTCATGGCGGATTGCGGCTTGAGTTTTACATTCTTCTTCCTAATGTCTTGATCCTTTCTCAAACGTGTAGGAATTTCGTTCGACTTGAAGGACTACACAAAATATTGGTTCACTGAAGAGATAGATTTGTCAAGAAAATGGGCTTATTTGACAAATTAAAATTAGTCATGCCCATGAATTGTTTTGATTATTCAAGAAAATAATGCTGAATATGTGTTTGCATTGTTCACAGAATATGTTTTAGCATTTCAAATTAATTTTTGTTATCACAAACATTTTCACTTTTTTTAAGTGAAAGACAATTTAATGAATGGAAAATCCATTGTTAATTTGTCATTTTAAATTAGAAAAAAATAATTAAAAAATTGTATTGCATTACGAATTATATGACATATTAAATAACGAATAATTTGTCATTATGTATTTATGTTTGTCACAAAATGACAAATTATAAATATTTACTTCGTCTTGCTATTTGTCATGTAATTTGTAATGTAGTAAAAATAACACATTAACGACACATTTGTCATTCATTAATTAGCCATTTCATTTCTTAAAATGAAATTAATAAGTCGTGAAAATATTTATAATAATTTGAAATGCTGAATTAGTTTGGTATGTAACACAAATACGTGTTTTGCTTTATTTTCTTGAATAATGAAAACAATCATGCGCATGACAAATTTAAATTTGTTAAATTAGACCATTTTCTTGACAAATTTATCTTTTTCAGTGGAATTTATTTCACATGCAAAAAAACTTACCCAAATGCCACTTCCCCACCATGCCCGTCTTGTAACCGGCGCTTTGCATAGCTTCAGCAATCGTCACTTCGTCCTTTGGAAGTCCGGTTGTAGTCCATGGCAAAAAGACACGGATGTCACCGTATGTACCAATACGGATGGGCAAACGTCCTGGAGAAGGCGAAACAAAGAAGAAGAAGAAGAAGAAGAAGAAGAAGAAGAAGAAGAAGAAGAAGAAGAGAGAGAGAGAGAGGAGGAGGAGGAGAAGAAGAAGAAGAAGAAGAATGATGATAAAAATAGTAATAATAGTAATAATAATAATAATAATAATAATTACAATAATAATAATAATAATAAAAATAATAATAATTACAATAATAATAATAATAATAATAATTATTATTATTATTATTATTATAATGAAAATTGGTGTCGGTACGGTTGGCTCAGGGGGGTAGCGTTATTGTAGAGGTAGCACTTTTGGGTGTTAGGGAAGTCCACATGAAGCTTTATAAGATATAATAATAAGGATGATGATAATGATTAATAATGATAATAATAATAATAATAATGATAATCATAATAATAATAATACCGACAGAGAAAGAAATAAATAGGTGCAAATTCGCCGTGCGTCTGGCAGAAGGTCGTTAGCAAATACTCTAAGCAAAAGATTGTTGACAGTAAATTGCTTGTAACATGAAAACCACTGGCTTATTTCACATGAAAGTATTGTGATCTTTTAAGCCCTTCTATCAGGATGTTAGGCAGAGATATTGAACAAGTTTCACTTTTATTTAGTTTAGAGACAATTTACTGTGAACGCCTTTTTGCTTAGAGCATTTGCTAACGAGTTCCTGCTAGGCGCGGGAGACAATATCGTTACCTGTCATGATGGCTGAACGGCTAGGGGTGCAGACGGAGTCGCCCACGTAGCCGTTGGTAAACCTCATTCCCGCGGCTGCCATTTCGTCGATGAAACCGGGTTCTTGGGTCGGGTGCCCGTACACGCTCAGGTCCCCCACGCCCATGTCGTCGGCGACCAGGAGAACGACGTTGGGCTTTTCACGGGGATGACGGTTAGTCCCACTCCCGAAATAAAAGAGCGGAGTGCTGGCCGCGCAGCCCCCCTCATTGCCCGAGAAGAGAAACGCATCGGCGACAGATACGCCGAGGAGGATCCCCAGCACTAGCCCTGTAATAGTCGATCGCATGGTTACAGCGTCTGATGAAGCTCTCGCTCTTATGTCTCTCTTCGGGAGCGGTATCGCCCATTTATAGAATCAAGTTTGAATAGATAGTTTGAAAAAAATAGCGTCATTTGTTATCCAGCCGTGAATCTTTAATAGTTGCGGGTAGAATTTCTTGTTCCCGGGAAAAGTTACGTGATTTCTTGTCCACTAAGAACTATTTATTTTTTCCCCAGAAAATCACGGCAAATGAATTGAGCGGTAATATACTTGGATAACAGCCAACATGAAATTAATTTATCAATGTTATCAATGCAGAAACTATCAATAACTTAACCAAAGTTATGATGTACACTTGTTTTGCATATTTATGAAATGTAGTGTATTCATCAGGCGTTGTTCAACAATTGTGGGAGCAAGCCCTTCTCAATCCGTTTCCATTCATTTCTATAAGCTACCACTCTATTCCATGTTGTTGTGTTTGTGTATGTCGTTATTTCATCTCTCCATCTCCTCTTTTGTCGACCTCTTCTTCTCTTGTCTGTTCTTGGTTGCCATTCTGCATGTTCTGTGAGTTTCTTAGTCCACCTGTTGTCTTGTGTTCTAGACAAGTGTCCAGGCCATCTCCATTTCATCTCTTTTATTTTTACGATAATATCTTGGACTTTCGTTTTCTGTCGTTTGTCAGTGTGCTTTACTTTTTCACGTAATATCAAATTGAGCATTCTTCTTTCCATAGCTGTCTGTGTTGTTCTCAAAATCTGTTTCATGTAGTGTATTAGTTTTACCTATTGTGCAATTGTTCCTATTTTATTTGTATTGTCATGCAGACGAGCTATAAGTTCACTACGCTATGTCATATGTCTGCCTCTATGTATGCGTACTTTTATTGAATAAATAGATGATGAAAAACCATGGAAAAATATTGAAAATCTGGCTAATCCTCTGAATTCTTGTTGCAATCAATAGAGTATTTTTAGTGTTTCTGAATCTGGAAAATAAGGGATTAACTGTGAGTGTGGTCTCGATAATTAGAATTAGTGCAAATACACAGATTTTTGTGTGTGTGTTAATAGGGAAATTGAATTTATTTTGGTTTTGCTGCAGTTACCTAAAAAAATGTTGCAATACGGTAAGATTAGAGCATTATAGCGAGTGTCATTTCATTGCTAAAGTATATTAGCACCTTCTATCTGTTATGCCCTACAGTCTCCCAATACCTCATACGCATGAAGGAAGTATGCACGTTGAGCAAAAGCTGAAAATTGAATAAGAAACTTGAATTTAAAGGGACCGAATCGTGGCTGTTTATGTTTTGCCAAACCAGTTCGATGCACGCAGCAGCACACTGGCAGACCGTGTATTCAGTACGACCAATGAGGAGCAGCGAATTAGTGGAGGTCCTACTTAATTTACCGAAACGTGCCGAATTGATTATTCGGGCTCTTTCGTAATAGCGTGCGCGTCCATCGCGGTCCGCTGAGTACTGCAACGAAATAAACATTCCACCGCGTATACAGTAACTCGAAACGGAGCTAGCGAACAGGGTGACGGCCTTCAGTTTTGTTCTCATCAGGCCGGTCGATGGCCACGATTCAGTCCCTTTAACCTGAAGTTCACTTTAAAAATGTGGCAAATACAGTCATGGACAAAAGTTTGGAATATTTTTATTTCTTTGCATAGCCTTGTTTTAAAGTGCAGGTTTCTTACGATTAATAAGTAATCACCCATGTAGAACAGATACTCACTAAATTCAAATGAGCTCTTCTCAGGGGCGGCGCCAGAGTAAAATATTAGGAGGGGCGAAATCCGGCGGGAAACTTTTGCTTGGCAAACAAAAATTTTACTAGCCAAACTGCAAGCCAAACAGCGACAAAAACCACGACGAAAGAACATATTTTGTCGCGCCATTTGTTTTTACTAGTTAAATCAACAACAATAGGGGGCGCAATTTTCGAAAAACAGTCAATTCCTGTCATTTTCATAAGTTTGACAAAATAAGGGCCGGCTTACCCCCCCCCCCGCCCCTGTAGCGCCATCCCTGGCTCTACTTCAGGACAAGAAACCTGTTCTTGATATGACTGAAAACTGCATTTGGTAGAAAAAAAAATATTCCAAACTTTTGCCCATGATTGTATATGTAACAGTTATATAAGCAATGGAGCCTTGGATTTTTCTTCGAAGTATATCGTATATATTGTTAAAATGACAAAAATATATGAAACAACCTTGAAAATAATATCCTTCAACATATCTTGCATAATGTTACGAATACACTTCCATACGGTTATTGTACTGGTTTAATAAATAAGACAGTCGTATATTATAGAACCTTGGTCCAATTTTCCTTCGAAGCAGAGGCGTCGATCCTGTGGGGGCAGGGGGCGATCCCCCCATGAAAATATTGGAAAAGGGGGCAAACATATCGATTTGCCCCCGCCCCCAATAATTTAGACAATTTGAAAAATTCACAAAATACAATGCAAATACATGTATATGTTTTAAAAAACATTGAGAAGCAGTAAAAACAAACAGTAAACATGGCATAAAATACTATTAAACATACAATATTGCCAATTTTCGGCGCGCTTTGCGCGCAAAATTATGTACCGGTATTACCATTCGGCGCGCGGAGCGCGCCGAAAATTTTGGACATTTTTTTTTTCACTTCCCCCCCCCCCTCCCAATCCGGAACATGGATCGACGCCCCTGCTTCAAAGTGTATCACATCAAACACTAATTCGTAATTGTTTGATAGATAATATAATTATATGAAACAACCTTAAAAGTAGTGTCTTTTAAAATATCTTGCATAATGTTAGGAATACACTTCTATATTAAACGCTAATTTTGCTGGTTTAATAAACAATACAGCGGTGTATTATGGAACCTTGGTCTAATTTTCCTTCGAAATATATCACATTAAACACTCATTCATGATGGTTGGATAAATAATACAATTATATCATGTATATGAAACAACCTTATAAGTGATATCCTTCCAAATATCTTGCACAATATTACGAATACACTTCTAAACGCTAATTTTGCTGGTTTAATAAACAAAACGGTTGGAAGCAATGAAACCTTGGTTTTGTCGTTGGAAGTACCGTATAATGCATTACTCATTAATCCATGTTAGTTTCATAAATAACAGAATTATATAAAACAACGAAACGTATAGAGTGATAGTCCACAAACTGTCTTACATAATGTTACGAATATCAGCTGGTTTAACGACAGGGCGTGTCTTTTGCACGCCCACAAATTAACGTTGTGTATATACTGCTACATACATCTATCAACCTTTAGCGTCTGTTGACCTTTATATGTTATAAACTCAGTTTTAGTAGAATCACAGTGACCGTTAGAGTCTAATTTGAATTATTGTCTCCCAGAGGGAAAAATCTACAGGGTACTGGTCTATTTTAGCCTTGTATAGTGATGAGACATGAGGTCCTTGCGGACTGTAGAGCGAGAAAGCGTACTGTCCATGTTACATTTTTCGATATTGCTGATGCCTTCGGAAGTGTAAGTCATAGACCTAATAGGGCCTATTTCTCTAAATGCGTTATGGAAATACCCGTGTAAGGTTGTGTCATAAACAATCAATAACTTTGTATCAGTAGACTCGAAGGGCAACAAGTATCAGGTTGATAAGTGGTCATCCAACCGATTTGCTGTTTCAAACGGAGGGGTATTCGCAAGGGGATCACCTCTCTCAAGCGTGATATTTAATGCCTGTTTTCAAATCCCCTGCTTGAATAATCCTCACTCAATTACGAGAAGAAGGCCATGGTTACGATCTAAATGGTAACAAAATATCATATACAACGCCTTACGCAGATTACTTTAATCTGATCACTAACAACAAAAAAACAACATCAAAAGATAATAGATAATTGTGAACAACTTTCAGTGCAATCAATGGGTCTTCACCTAAAACCCTCAAAATGTACCAGTAATGTGACGATATGTGGGGGATCCCCTAAAGGGAAGTCATATTCTCACGTCGGCAATAACAAATACGTTCGCATTTCGAGAAAAAAGCACATACTTTCCACTGGGCTCACATATTAGCTTCTCGGGGAAAACTAATGGACACATAATGAACTTATAGGAATGACATAAGGTTGTATAACTTGACACGAGATAATATGTAGTCGCCAATTACGCCCGCGAGTTCAAAATTTGCAAAATCTATATATAAGTATACTTCTTGCCGTCAATACGATTTAATCTAACGTAAACAATAGCCTCCCAGCAAAAACGTCCCTAAAATAGCCCTGAGATATACTCCTGTGAACAAATACGTTAAACAATGGTTGGGAATCCAAAAAGGGGAGGCCAATCAGCTTAGTTCATATTTTCACAGGTCATGACATAGCGCACGGCCTATCTGATGATTTACTGGCGAAGTCATTGTCCTCGCACAATATAAGCAGGTCGCCGAACTAAGCAGACCCAATTGTTAAAAAAGCGCGCTTGACGTTACAGTTCAGCGAGAATCAAAAATGTCCCGGCAGATAAGCAATGCTTCAATTTTAGTTTGTGACTCTGTCCATACCATAACACCAAATGCAAAACAGTATTGAACGCCGAAGCAAGTTCATGGTCCGTAAGTAAAGAAGAATTAACAACATATTAAGTGGATGAATAACCAGTTACTGAGCAAGAATGTGTACCCCTCTGCTGGGTTCAAGGAAAAGCTTCAACAAACTCCTAATACGCAGAAGAAGAGAAGCGTAACTAGAAATCTATTATGTTTAAAGCCTGCCCCGTAATGTCTTGAAGTTCATCACAAATGCTTGCATATATTCCCTACCCTCTACGTTAATCTGTATGCGATGGGGTAAGAGATTAACAAGAAAATGCCCGCTTGCTAGTCGCAACGCAACAGACTTTGGGCATGCATATTCTTTCAAACTGGCCCGATGCCACCATTCCTAGAACGTTACACATGGCAGTCACAACAGCATCCTACGGGCAACATTTAATAAAGCCATAACTGAGCCAGAAACGATAACCATAACTCAAGTGTTTGTCGATGATTGACAGAACTACAATCGCCGGAGGAACGATACCACCACCATATACAGTAACCAATCAACGCCCGACATGACAATTGACTAATGGGAAAATTCCAAAAACTATCATCTGTGAGCTTACCGTCCCTTCGAATACCAACATTGAACAAGCTGCACGCTAGACAAAAGTACGAAAGATTAGCGAGAGTGGTCAGGTGAACCCATGAAAATAGAACAGGTATAGATGTGACACTATCTAAGCAATCGAGAATAGGTGTTATGGGTTTTCAATCGACAAAACAACAAAGCGCGATTGAAACAAATCCTCAAAAGATGCGAATGGCAGCACAAAACCAATCTGATTTCATAACGCAGTTCCCTGAGCAAAATAGGCCATTTCTTGGGCTTCTTTTTCCTATATTCTTAATAGGTAGAAGGGAAACAAAACATGGGGGAAGAGGATGAAGCAAGCCTCGAAATCTAAGTTTGAATAAAAACCATGGGGAGCGGGAAACAACTTATAAAATGATAAGTTTAAGTAAAACACTATCCATAACCGGAAAAAGTCTGTAATAATTATAGTTACAACCTAATTCATAACAAATGATGACTCCGCATGTACATGCGATATTGGTTAAATGAGTCGGGCATTAATGTTTAGATACCGATATATACTATTGTACTGAGAGCGGTAACTCACAAAACATCTTTCCATCTGGCGAGTTGGTGGGTGCAGGTAATGGAGACGCAGGGAATGGGTGTGTGTGTGTGTGGGGGGGGGGGGCTCGCGAGCCTCCCGGTCTTTCTCCATGTCCAGTAAATCCCCTGTAGTTAATAGGATAGAGGGTCATGGTTTTTTTTTCGTGTCATAGTAGATTAAATACCTGTAATTTGAAAAAAAAAATGCTACAGATATTAATAGGATATAGAGGGTCATGGGTTTTCCGTGTCTTAGACGATCAAATACTTTGAATTTAAAAAAAAAATGTTATGAAAAATCAATGTGAAGCTGCGAACATGGACTAGCATCTAATGTAATTCCGGATACTACTTCGACAACAATTAAAACAAACATACAAAACAAATTGATCAAGATTATTTTCTATAGATCGAGCTATTTTTTTTTCGGGAGGGATGCTTTCTTGCCAGGGAATTCAGATCTGATTTCAGGAATTTTATACTTAAGACACGGAAAACCCATGGCCCTGAAATGACATTATTTAAGAACTGTATTCATTTTGTTTTCTTTGCTGTCACATTCTGAATGTCAAGTCATTAATATGTATTGTGCTTGTGTCGTTATGTGTATGTTGTTAATGTAATGTGAGCCTAGTCTAGATATATGTATATGCGTACGTCTGTAAGATCGTCTATATATTTCAATTTATGTATCTTTGTTGTACGTGTACATGTATATAAGTTTTTTTTATGTAACACTTTGTGTACTGTTTTCACTGTTTTGTCAATATCATATTCTTGTCACAGCCTGCCATTATAGTCCGGTATTGGACGATGGACCTGGCTTTATGTTCACTTTTCTTTAAAGAATAAAGAAATGATTAAACATTATCTTGTATGATGGGAGACAGTGATTAACATTTTCAAACGTGTATTATATGCACTTATGAGCATGACAAATTTTGTGCATTATTGCAGATAAAGTACTCAAGGTCTAATAAGCCCCTCAAAAAAGTTCTGCAACCCAACTTTGAGCGTTTAAATCTCTTTTGGTATTATAGTATAATCTTTGATATGGTATCATTGAAAAGCCTGTTTATTTCCCTTTACAATGATACCTCACTTGTTATGATTATGGATTCATTGAATGTGCAAGACAATTAAATAAGGATCCAAGTCAAAAGTGAATAGCTGCAAAATGCATTGTTATCAGCACCAGTTCAGCATTCATTTGTCAGGGTTGTATGGAGAGTGGATTGTGTTTAATGATATTATGTTTTTAATGAAGTGTTTTGTGTTGTTTTCAGATTTTGTTTTGACTAAGACATGAGATTTAAGTGGGTAATTTTGATTATCAATGTGTTTGAGTTTCATTAGGACTCTGTCAATTTTTCCATCGATCAAGACATGACACTTCACTAAAAACCAACACAACATCATTAAACACAATTCACTCCCTATACAAATGCATAGTGAACTGGTGTGCATTCTTGCAGCTTTTCATTTTTGACTTGGTTCTATTTTAAAATGTCTTGAATATTCCAAGAATTAATAATCATAACAAAGGAGGTATCATTGTAAAGAGAAATTAACAGGCATTTGAACGATACCAATATCAAGAATTATATTATAATACCAAGAGATAGATCAACGCGGAAAGGTGAGTTGCAGAACTTTTTTGAGGGTTTTAGATTACTACAATAATGCTACTGACGTGATAAAGTTTATTGAGTTTCACACGGAGTCTTACCATAGATCTTCAACAGTGATACTGGCCGTTACTCTTTTGGTGCATTTTTCAAATTTGAGGTAATTACTTATGTTCAGATTTCCCTGCATCAGTTTTGCCAGGTTTTCCGATTCTCAAAACATGCCAAATTCAGTGAATAAACGCCAAATTTGCATTTGGTGCATTTTATGGGCAGCATAGCCTAGACGTGGGTAGAAACAACCATTTTAATACCTTCAAAACCTCTGTCGCAGTCGAAAATTTGAGTTCCGCGGTTTACGCGCAGTCAGATTTTACACGTTAACTACATGTTCACCGCTACTTTTGGACTATTGTGGCACTTAATTTACTGAAAATCCTCTGAAAATCGGGTTTCATAACGATTTTTTTGTATGCCATTGTAAAGCGCCTAAAAAGTCAGAAAGCCGTTTGGCGTGCACTTTAGATTCTTCAATGGCGAACGATGTCAAAAAACGCCAAATTTGGTGTTTTGGCGTTAAAAACGGCAAAACTGGCATGTCCTTCATTATTAGCCTATATGAGTGATGTTTTGTCGTGATGCTGTTGGGGTCCATAAGAGATTCAACCCGGGGCCTGTTTCATAAAGCTGTTCGTAAGTTATGCATGACTTTACGAATGACTTAAAGTATGGCAAGCCAAATGTGATTCTCAAACTATTAAAATCGCATCTGCTAACGTTCAAATACGCTAACATAAATAAACATTCTTACACTTAACAACCATTTAACAAGCATTTCGAGACATACTTTATCTTTCGGCAAAGTTTAATTGATGTTTTCCATACTTTCTTAAAATGACATATTTTTTTTTTGTTTTTTGTTTTTTGCATTTTACTTGCCACTTCATATTCGAGTCGTTCGTAAGATCATGCGTAACCTACGAACAGCTTTATGAAACAGGCCCCGGTTATGTAAGCATTGGAACCTTGATCGTTTTTATCGAAGTGTATCACATCATACTCCAATTAATAATGATTTGATGACAGAACACCTTAAGAGTGAAATCCTTCAAAATATCTTGCATAATGTTACGAATAAACTCACATGGACGCTAATTCTGCTGGTATGATAATCACATAAGCAATGAGACCATGATCTCTTTCTTCAAAGTATATCGCATGATACACTTATTTATGCTAGTTTGATTAAAAAAAACAATTACATAAAACAATGAAACAGTAATCAGCTATTCCGTGTAAGTGTCACGCGAGTCACGCATGCTGTATGTCACGAGTCACAAGCCAGGGTAAAGAGGATTGCTTAACGTGATCAGGTATAGCAATCAGCTTCACTATTTTTTTTCGGTTTTTGATCTATATCCTGGCTTGTGACTTGTGTGACATACAGCATGCGTGACTCTCGTGACACTTACACGGAATGGTTGACTATCCTATGATCATATTAAACAACAATGAAAAGGTAATAACATTCAGTTACAATAAAACAATGAAACAGTGATATCCTTTTAAATGTCTTGCATATACTGTTACGAATACACTACTATTCATTACCATGGGCGTTCGGCCTCTTCAAGCCTTGCTTATGGCGGCGACCTTCTGCAATCAAAATAATTATGCTCCGTTATGTACATTAAGTGTGTGTCTTTTCCGGTCATATAAGTTCATTATACAGGGTGGCCCAGAAAGAATGCTACGAGTATGATCGCTAATTTCTTCATTAGTATCGGCAAAATGTCATTAATTTTTATTTCGTTGGTTAGAACATTCTTTTTCCAATAAAATGATACCAAGATCATTGATTTTGAGTAAGGCGTTTTGATTCTAGGGCCATTTTTCGGAGGCAATGCAATTTCCCAAATTTGCCGATTTTTCAACAGCGGCAGTCATCGGAACGCAGAGATATTCTGGCGTCTCAGCTTGCCATACCGGACAAACCGCGATGACAATGGAGACATAGCTCGCATCGTCTTCCTTATGAAAGCGAGGGCATTTCAGCCCTTTGTCATCGCGGTTTGTCCAATATGGCAAGCTGAGAGCAGAATATCTCGAGTTCGATGACGGCGTGTTGAAAATTGGCAAATTTTGGGAATTGATTGTCCCCCCCCGAAATGGCCTAGAATAAGCTTAATCAAAATCAATGATCTTGGTATCATGTTATTGGAAAAAGAATGTTCGAACTAACGAAATAAAAAATAGCGACATTTTGCTGATAATGATGAAGAAATTAGCGATCATACTCGTAGCATTCTTTCTGGGCCACCCTGTATAATTAATTTGTATGATTCTTTACGCAATTTTAAATCGTATTAACTCAATTTTAAAACACATCATTCAATTAAACCTACGGTTTAACCTAGGTATAACCTAGGCTCCTGCAATCAATTCAGATTTTTCATCTCATTTATCATCTGAAAGTGTAAATTGAACTTTGTTTATGATGTGAGAATTTTATTTTGTTATTTATGTTAGTGTTACATGAAAAATTGATTAAATTGCAGTAAATAAAATATTTTTCAAATCTTTTTAAACAATTCTGCTGGTTTAAATGCAGAGCGTCTCTTTTGCGCTACTAAAAACTAATAGTGCGTCAATACACCGATATAATAAAGAAGAAAATATCATCTAAGAATATTTTCAAAGCATATGATAATGACCGTTCGACCTTGATATGAATCATTGTCTCCTAGAGACAGAAAAAAATGTTTAAAAATTTACCATTTTGCGTACATGAACGTGACAAATTTTATGTATTAATCTCATGCAGAAAAATGCTCATAAACTAACAGATAAATACTGCACTAATTGTACTGAAGTCACTGGCGTACAGATGGGGGGTTTTAGGGGTGCGCTAGACCCCCCAAATGAAATTTGATCATGGGTCAGAGAGGCAGATATCAATAAGTGTCTTTATTTTTCATTTCATGAATTGACGCAGATTTCTTAAATTTTGTATTTTATAATCATATTTTCCATAACTGTTACTATCTTTTTACAGTTGAACGGAACAACTGTTTGTAACGTGCAGTCCTTACAGTGACTCCCTGAGAGCAAACATGATACAGAGAGGCTAATATTGATAAATTGTTTTCTTCGCCTTTATCAAATAACACACATTTTGCAATCTATGTATTAAATAATCGCTTTTTTCCTACTGGAATCGATATTTTTCATAATTATTTGTACAACTGTGACTGTTCATTAAGTAAGCTAAATATTGAGTAGGCCTACAACATTAGTAGGGGTATGCTTTATGTTGTACACAAAATGTTCTTCAGTTTATTCCATGCTTCATTACGTTACTGTTTCTTTGTGTAATATAACACAAACTAGCAAAACTACTTCATCTGCTCGTATCACCCAGTTAGACGAGGATCGTAGAACATTATAGAGGAATTTATATACCATGTTTCACCAGAAATTTGTTTATTTCTTGAACATCAAAATATCATTGTTCCACCTTGGTTCCACTTTTGATTGTGACTGATATGTAAGGAGCCGAATATCAGAGATCTGGCCAAATTATGGTGGTACTGTCGTTATAAAAAGTCTGAATTTGTCGCAAGTTTCCTCTCTCTCTCTGTACTGTTCACTCTCCATGGATGGCATATTTAATGTTTCAGAAATCGGAATATGCATTATTTGTGGCAATTATAAAAGCATAAACTGTGGACATTGTGCAATGAAAAGTTTGCCAATAACGATACAGCACTAATCCTTTAGTTGATTATCAACACTTTGTAGGCATTTTTTTTTAGAACGAGACTTAAAGAATTCACATCCTAAGCGTATTTGTCGACAAATGCTTCAGAATTTCCGTAAACCACTCGCTTGCTGCGTTCGCTCACGGATTACTTTACAATAATTCTGAAATGTAATATGCCAACACAACACAAAATCCAAAGAGAAAAGCCAATTATATGAATTTTTATGCAACATTACAAATATCATTTATAGCTCTGTCTGTTTAGTTTTGGACTCGCAATCTTTCGAACACCTTCCTAGTTCCAGTTTGTGAACAACCATTGCAATCACAATGGAATGCATTTGATTTTATTATTGACATCAAAATTTAAAAGTAGCATATTTTCAGCGATTGCCCATTTTCACACGCGGTACTGATATCATAATTCCCAAATCTATCACCCTGACCATTTTTACATTGTCAGTTCGTCAGATTTACTTTGACACTATACAGAGTGTTTATAAAAAAAGCAGAACCCAACTTCCCTTCATGACTATATAGTCTAATTCTTTCATTTGAAACAATATTTGTAATAATTTAGCATTGACTTATTGAATTATAAACATTTTAAATGAACAATGTCAAAACTGCTTTGCGCACAAGATTCAGATCTTTTTATCAACACGGTCACAGATGGTTAGTCACTGAGACCTCCCCCATTGTTAAAGATCTGAATCTTGTGCGTAATGCAGTTTTGACATTGTCATTTAAATTGTTTGTAATTCGATATAATTCAAGGTTTATTATTACAAATATTTTATCAAATGAAAGAGTTATAAATTATCTCTACGGTGACGTATTGCAATAAACATAGTTATCTTTATAAGATTATATATTCCTGTTGGAAGTTGGGTTCCGTTTTTTTTTTGCTAAACACTCAGTATAATAATATGCCGATACTATTTAGAAAGGTAAACATGGAAGTAACATACACACACACACACACACACACACACACACA
>JZLH01S0391517.1:18508-42950 GCA_001188425.1 Eucidaris tribuloides | reverse complement strand
CCCCCCCCCCGTTGGATAAAGGTGTAAATAAACACTTTAACCAAATTCTGTTTTGTTCTCACATTATACGATTTAGTGTAAGTTAATTTCTAATTATTTGAAAAAAAAATGCACCACCAAAACGCGTTTCCTTCTGATTTCGGGGTCCCAAACCGCGACGCGATGCGTTAACTAATTATGACTTAAGCAGAAAAAATATCCCCTAAATCTTCACATGAAATCTGTGATTTTATCACATAATCACAAAAGGGTTAATTGGTAAACCAAAAAAATGGCCAAAAAAGCCCTGAACATTTATACCATACACTTGTGCAGTTATGAGGCGCGACCACCATCTGAAAATCAATTCGAGTGGAGCGGACTGGGTGTCCCCCAATGAGTGACCAACGTGTATGCACTGCTAATATATTGTAGTCAACAATCAACCATTCCCTCTCTCTAGCAAATGGGTCCCCCCCCCCTTACATGCCATGGTGACCGACAAAATGCAAAATACCCACATTAACATTAATTACCCTTGCCTTTACTAAATTCACTGTGTACAACATATGATAAAGTTATTTATGCCTAAATTTTATGGAAAACTTGCATCTAAGATATCTAGTTTCAAAAATATGAAGACTATTGATTCGCTTGCAAGTTTGATTTTCCACCGCTCATGTCCACTTTTGTTTCGAAATATGGCCATTTATATACATTATTCCGCACATACTAGACAAGCAGTATTTCTGTCCTTGTAACTCTTTCAGCTGCACATTTACATGATAAAAGTATTGAACAATTGTCTCGCTATCATGACACAAGTCAACCATGGCCGGAAAAAAAAAAAAGGTTAAAGGAGGATGAGGAAATATTTGCTGGCCCCTGTGATCTCCTTCAACCCCCCCCCCCACCCCTGTCCCCCCTTCCCCAAATTCACAGGTGCACCTGTCTAGAAATACTTATGGTAACACACAAACCCTTCATGACATGAAAACTTTTGCAAATAGAGTGCGAGCGCCCTCGTTTCCACATGCATTTAGTCTTGTATGTAGTACACACAACTTTTACATGCATTTTATTTTCACGAAATCTGACTCTTGCAACATCACGGAAGTTAAATGCTTTCAAAAATTTCTGGTTTACAGTATATCTAATGTATATCGAGTTCCATATAGATGCAGCACCCACAGTACTGGGATTGATGTCTTGTTGAATGATGGCCTTGGCCCTCCATACCCCAATTGTAACCGCTTTTTTCGCGCGTCCATTTTCTACTTTATGCTCTCTACATTTTCATTCAGTGCGTTTAGAACTTAAATTGCAACTGTATTCAATAGGAGTCACAATTCCCTTCGGTTGCCAAATTAATTTGAGCTTCAGTGATACATGTTTCTGAGACAAACAATTAAACTGGCAGCGCCAAAGCCAGCAGACACATTTCATTTGGTTGCAAAGTTTGGAAGCCAAAGCGTTAAATGTTAATCCCCCCCCCAACCGCACAGCCCTTCACCCTCCCCCCCCCCAAGACAAAAAGAATGAAACATTGGAATCGAAAAATATTAATCTTGTTTTATTCGTTTTGACAAAGATGAATGTGTGAACACAAATTTATAAGGTTTTAATTTATGTTTATTTGATTGTATTCTTTTTTTCAATAAAGATGATCAGATACACCCTTATCCCTTTTTAATACTGAAAGGGACAACCGTTTTTTTATAAGGGAAAGTGAAATAGGTGTAAAATTCATTCAAAAGAATGTGCTACGATTTTCCTTATCAGTGCGGATAATGTTGCTTACAGAGTACCCAGCTCAAAATTTCATCCTTAACTGAAGTACCTGGTCTTGTAATCAACATAAAAGTTCAGGATAAGTAACAGCAGTGTGAACATGTATTAGTTTTAGGTTTCTACGTGGAACACATACAGTTTTGTGTCTCACTTTTCAAATGACATCACACTTATTGAGCCGCTGGTATAAAAAATTTACGCTTGCATAATCTGAATGTTAAATGTCTTCTCTATCCCTACTCCTCCGCCCCCCCCCCACACCACACAACAAGTGCAACCTCATGCGCCATCCACATTTTAATTAGCTTTGACGTGACCGAGTGGTTCATTGCTAAAAGGGCTGGATTACCCCAAAACAACAGATGAAAATAAAGTGGGCGTGGAGGGACAGATGCTCATGAAAATGATATTGACACCGACTAACCCACCCCCCACCCCCCCCCCCTCCCCGTCCCATGTGTGGTGTGTTGTCCAAGAGGAGTTTAATTCAAGAATTACAAGTCGCTTTTCCCCCTCCTCAAGGACGATTAGTCCTAGAATGGATGTATACCAAAATCATATTTAATTCGCAGTGGTGCCATGTTTGTAAGTGTGTTCCCCCCCCCCCACACCACCTTTCAATTGTGAATTGAAAGGCTTGTTAAGTACAATGAATTGTTTACTGGTTTGG
The DNA here is from genome assembly GCA_001188425.1 of Eucidaris tribuloides. NCBI lineage: Eukaryota > Metazoa > Echinodermata > Echinoidea > Cidaroida > Cidaridae > Eucidaris > Eucidaris tribuloides. Next base: position 40,510 of record JZLH01S0391517.1, on the reverse strand, counting down.
AGGTTTAAAAGTTTCGGTAAACCCCATGTTCCTAGAAGGTTGATAAGAAAAAGGTCTTCCATTGTGCAGAATGATGAAGAGAGTTTCGCTATGCAAACAACAAGAGGTGCGGAAGTTCAAATAGGAAAGGTACTATTAGACAATCAACTTTTTAAGCAGTTATGAATACATCAACCAAACCCTTAATGACCAAAGATCAGTAAAGAACACGTATCATAACAACATGTGTGACTGCCAGGATTCCTAGTTCCTGCCAGCGATTAGAGTTTCTACACATGCGAAATAACAATTATAACCTGCTTGAAACAAGATGGGACAGTAGCCACTTGTTCAGAATGGTAGGCGAAAAACCTACAAATTGGGTACGCGATATCCTACATCTCCTACGTGCAACGTGGTTTAAAGGTATCAAACCAGATTTTAGAGTAGGACAGCATCATTTAGTATGCTTACTGGAGCACCCACTTCTCAAATACAAGTAAGGAATGGATCTTACCTCTTGATTGCTTAAGCCGAAATCTCATTTCGTTTAAAGCTGGAACACCCGACACTGAATCAAACAGCCTCAGTCACAGGATGAATTTCCCTTCGAGTTCGCCTCGCGAAAGACTGCAGCATGATACGGAGACCTGCCAGCCAGTTTTGCGAATCCCGATGTTGTTTGGGATTGCCTGTTTGTGCGAAGTGTTGTCGACGGCCGAGACACGTGAAACCACCGGACTGCGTTCTTAAGTGTCAGTGACCACCAATTCACGTCACACTTGCGCTACATTGGCCATTTGAACTGGCCTGATGTGACAGGAAATACTGCAAAACTTTGGTCCATCCCATGGATGTCACCTTTGATGTTGTGATCATATGACTTGTGATTGAACGAACAAAATATTCAGCACTTTCTTTACACAGAGCAACAGTAAATGCAATTTATTTCTTTTCTGCATTTACATGTAGCTTATATACCCTCTGTGTAATATCAGCAAGTAAATCTAGAATTTCAATCAAAAGAAACTTTGCATTAAAGTTTTTATATTTACTTCTTTTGGTAATAGCATGTACACCCATATTAAATTAAGATTGGACTTTCAGTCAACAGAGCCATGTATATGGTTCTGCTCATTATTTTACAAGTTAAACTCAGAATTTGATCAGTTGATAAATACTTCAGTTCTGGTGCAATTCCATCCCAGGTCTTTCTTAGTTTTTTTTTTTTCATCCATATAAAACAGAGAAAATTACCTCGAAGGTGCTGGCCAGAAACACCTGGAAATTTGGACATTAACGGTTCCGGAGGAAAAAACGAGACTCCCCCCCCCCCCCAAAAAAAGGGGTTGCAGGTAAACATTCATACCATACCCAATGGAGCTCTTCTTCTCTCAGCATTCTTGATCAACAGGTAAAATAGATTGTGTCAATATGGCTAACCTGTTTGGCTGATGCTTTTGCACACAATCGAGTCTGACTTACATCATGGTGCATTCCTGTCAACTTGAAGTGGGCCAGTTGAGATGACTATATAGCGGTTACCATCACCTGTAATTGCCAAACAACTCAAAATGGCGAATATGCCCCATTTGCACCGATACGTATGACTTAAGCCAGAATCCTAAATTTTTTTGGAAAAAGAGATGTTGAAAGAATGGAAGGAGAAGCAGAATGGGCGGTGCTAGTCAACAGGACAAGATGAGAATTTCATTAAATTGGAGAACAACTAAACACTGTCATGTTACGTGGTCGAGAAATGATGAGATATATGTGCATTTTCTACGGTGTCCAAAATTCACATGCTCCATTGCACAGCAAGCAATAGACCAATTACATTAAATGAACTGTAAGAATATGGGCATTTTCACAGACTTTTACAATTCGCGCGATAATTTCAGTATTGTGCATGATACATGTAAATTTAAATCTAGAACTGATTCATGATAGAATGTACACACAAAATTATACAGTCATGTAAATTGTTCCAGTTACAGACAAAGCACCTGAATATCGAAGAGCACATTATTGTTGCAATGTGTTTGGTTAAAACAACGGGTTATAACAAAAAAATGTCTCAATTATGAGTTTATGATATTTATCTCACAGTTCAAACATGAAACCTAATGATTTTGAGAAATAGTTATTTTAAGCAATTAACACTTTTGAAGAGATTTTTCGATGACTGTTGGTGCTCTTTAGTGGTTTGCTATGGTAATCTGTCTCCAGCCAATTCTGAAACCCCTTTCACTAAAGACACTTGAATCAAAGCTCTCATAGCAGCTGCCTCTCTACACCCAGATGTAGCCATGGCTCTCATCTAGACATTCTCCTAAGCGGCTCTGAACCCTGGATTGGCCCGTGGGGATGTCTCGTATAGCTGTGTGCTGCTGCATATATACTTGAGTCTGGCTTTGTCTGTCCTCTTGCGGCTATAATTCGCCATACCACATTATGAAAGAGAGGCGTTCTCACATTCAGACTTGGCTAGGATCTTCTCTTTCTCTTCTTCTTCTTCTTTCTTCTTCTTCTTCTTCTTCTTCTTCTTCTCTTCTTCTTCTTCTTCATTCATTCTTCATCTCTCTTCTTTCTTCTTCTTCTTCTTCTTCCTTTCCTTTCCTCTTACTCTTCCTCTTCCTCTATCCTCTTTCCTCTTTCTTCTTCTTCTTCTTTCTTCTTTCTTTTTCTCTTCTATCTTCTTTTCTCCTCCTCCTCCTTTCTCCTCCTCCTCGTCTTTCTACTTCTTCTTCTTCCTCTTGCTCCTTTTTTCCTCTTCCTCTTCTCCTCCTTCTCCTTCTTCTCCTTCTCCTTCTCCTTCTCCTTCTCCTTCTCCTTCTCCTTCTCCTTTTCCACCAACAGGCCAAATATGTATGATCATTATTTTGTTTCGTAGTATGAGGTCATTGCATGGAGAGTGAAGTACAATATAAGCAATGGATGCAATTTGATGGAGGCAAACTAAAGGGAGAGTGGATTAACTTCTGCAATAAATCTGTGATCAAACCCAAGTAATGCCCATATTTCCCATATCAAGCTAACATTTCAAAATTTCTACTTCCAAAAGATAGATACATCAACTGATCAAGCCATTCCACATGTACACATATTGATTTCAGTGCCTCTCCCAGACTGTCTAGATGTCTTGTGCTGTCAAAAATTTATTGCCGTACATTCTTCTTGTTATGAAACATTTTGGCATGTGATTGAGTATTATTATGCCTGTTTAAAGGGCATTGACATAATTGAGAGAGGTTTAAAATGCCCTAAGAAACAAACAGGTTGAAATATACACCAGTGTATACACCAGCTGGAGTGTATCTTCCAGCTGTAAGGAGTTGTCTTGAGTATGTTTACTAAGGAAGAAACAAGCATTTATTTACTAGCATTGAATAATTCTGGTGCCCTGTTAGAAAGTGATCCCATACGAGGCTACACAATAAAGTATTTGACCATGAAATTTAGACAGCAGAGGCCATTTTGTACTTGATTTTAGAGTAATTTTGTCCCAAGTAAGGACTTCTTCCAATCCTGCTATTTTCCTTTAAAGGTTAGCGACATGATTGGGAACACTTGAAAATGCCTCAAGAACCAAATGAGTTGAAATGTATACCAACTATACACTAGCAGCAGTCGATCTCCCACCTGGGAGGATTTGACTGTAATTTGTTTACTTCAGGAGAATCAAGCATAAACATAGGAGTATCTTAATTTTATCCGGGGATGATAAAAATAAGCCCCATAGAGAACCACACAGCAGGTTTCCATGCTACGAGTGATATTGACATTGTTTATTTTAGAATGAGTCAACGTTTGACTTCAAGATTTTCACAGGAGAATCCTTGCATAGCTTACTTGATTCTAGAATAGTTTTTATCCCAAGTTGAGGACTACCCCCAATCATGTCATTTACCTTTAATATCCTGCAAAATTGTTGCCTACACATAATTCATTTACATAATTTGTGTACAATGTAGCTTTTCTTTTTTTCACATTGCGCTACCAGGATCCTCAGTAACAACACGTCCGTTCAGACTGGTTAGAGGCCAATACTGCCCCCCCCCCCCATGACAAAAGGGCATAACTGACTCTTTTTTCCCAAAATTGAGTTATGTAGTGTAGGGGACTCAGTACATCATGTTTACATGGCAAGAACAAAAAAAATATTAATTAGAAGTGTCCCTTTGTCTCATAATCTGCTTGTTAAAATGACACTGAATAGGGCTTTACGTGTTGAACAAAATACATTTTGCTCAATATCTCCAAAACACCAAAATGTCAGTTCTATCCTTTTGTCATGGGGGGGCGGGGGGGGAGTATAGACTGCAGAGATTGGAGACACATTGTCAAGCCCATAGACTATACTTGGGATCTATCACAATTAGATGATGTTCAACAATGGCATAAATTTTCAAATTGTATCCAATGTGACATCTTAGCTCATGATAAACATATATATTTTTTTTATTGTTAGAAGGAATGGGATGTATTTGAATAGAATTATAAATAATAAACGTGTTCTGCAAATGAAAACTATTTTGTAAAAATATAAATACTGTATATTACACATATTCTGAAGTGACAAAACTGGTGACTCAGACAAGAATATTTATATTTTTCCTACAAGCAGTGTTGGGAAATAAGGCACCACATCCATGTTACTCTCTCCAGCCAGTATAAATGTGTAGGTACCTGGGAGGACTTAAAGGTATTGGCTAACATTTACCACAGTTAAAAAAATCTGAGCCACATGATTGCCCATATGCTACCAGTGTCTTTGATGAGGTCTAAAAATGCAGCCCTGAAAAAATTGTATTTCAAAAAGATTTATTTCGTGCTTTAAAAAAGTGAAAATCGTAAGTTGACCAGATTCACTTGCCCATTTCCTCCCATAGACTTACTGTATGTACACCAAGGCTATTAAAACTCGCTCCGAGTTTTAATTGTTTATTCATGCATAACTTGCCATTGGCAGTGTAGCTTTCCAAACTTTTGTATTCTAGGGTGTTTATTTGTCCATTTGAACACTACCATGTAGCTCAGATATCAAAGTTTGACAATTTTTTAAATTGAAGCTCCACAATGTTAGCCTATCACTTTAAGAAAACTAATGCTCATGGAGTGGAAAAGGTGCATTTTTTTTTGGGGGGGGGGGGCAGACTTGACATGTGGTTCCAATCATGAGGGAGTAACATGTGAAGTCAGCATTATGCTGTAACCCAAGACTATATTACCTCACTTTTATCTTATACCTTTGATCATATTTATCATTAGCAAGATTTAACTATATGCATAATTTTCAAAAATATTTAAATAAATAGTTGGTCAAAACTGTGAAATGAGGTTAGACTGCGAGGCAAGATTTACGAGTAAACATTTTCACTTTTTTATCTACCTGCTTAATACTTAAAATTCATATCCTGATCATTTGGAAGGTTTTTGAGGGCATCACGTACTACTCTCATAACATAACCCAAAGTACCTGCTTTCATCGTCTTTGCTCTCCCATATGTTGTGGTCATGCCACCTCTGTTGATGGGGAAGGCATTTTCAACCCTATAGACTTTGGCAATGTCACCCTCAAATTACTTTTGAGAGCAATTTATATCACAGATATTGTAGAAACAAATAAATATTCGTCACAAACTTGGTTATTGTTTGTGTTTAGATTTCCACAGGACTGTTATCAAACTGCAATTTAGGCAATTTAATGAGTCCATGTCCCCACAAACACGAGCGTTTGGCATCCGATAATTGCCTTATTGGAGTCAAAGACTCAGGAATGGTGGTTAATGTGACAATTGTACTACATTTCTTGCTCTGATGCATCCCTGTAGCATATTTTGAACCACATTACTGAATTTCCTTACTTTTGTCATAATATTCGCTCTGTTCTGTAATTTTGGGACTGAGTCTTCTCGGATCGGATATGTTAACAGGTTTTGACGCCTTTCTGTAACATGAGTGGCTTGTGCATCATGCAGGAATGGGGTACTGTCGCATTTTAATGTAACAGCTTCAGGGCATGTGAGTGAATGTGATAGCCTTGATCTAGATCTTGCACTGAGTTTGGTTTTCTGTCCTTGGAGCAAAAAAAAACAAACTGACAGGTACTGTTTTGATTATAAATTTGCCAAAATTTTCCAAATAAATGTTTTCAGTAGTTAAAAAAAAACCTTGACTTTGTGCTTCAAGATTAAATGTGGTTTTGTCTTGTCAAACAGGATTTGATAATGTTGCTTTACATTAAAACTTCAATTGCCCTACGTTGGATAAGCTTGTGTTTGAACATTGTTGCCAAAGATCAGGTTGAATGCTTCTAATAGTGATATTAACCTGTTGCCTCCCAAGATTCTGTAATTCCAATCAAGTTAATACAGATTCTGAATGTCTTTGGGTTTTTTTTATTAATCAATAAAAAAATTCTAGGGGGGGGGGACCCCCGAGATTTTGGGGTACCCCCAAGATTTTAGACTATATTTTACATTATAGCATCCAACGGGTTAATAAGGTGTTACGGTTATCCGAGTTATACCTCATCAGAAAGAGCAGAATCTGCTTTTTAACTCGTATAACCTTAACACCTTATTAACCCGTTGGATGATATAATGCAAAATATAGTCAAAATTTTTTTGGGTACCTCGAAATCTGGGGGGGTCCTCCCCCCCCCCCTCGAGATTTTTCATTGATTAAATAAAAAAAAAAAAAAACGAACATTCCGAATGTGTTATTGGTGTGATATGACCTTTCAAAATAAAAAAAAAAACTACCCCAAAACTAAACATGGGCTTTAACATACCATACACTACCTCTCTTAACATAGTGTTGTATACATTACTGCATCCACGATGAAAAATAAATGAGTTATAAGCTATTCTCATAACTATCAGCTTAGGGGTTGCCAGGACTGACCTGTATGTACCAATTTAGCACTTCAGTTGTTGGGCAAAAATTCAGGATAGTCAGCCAGAAAGAGGATTGTTTTGTAGTTATGTGCATAACTTTCCAAAACAGTACGTTTTCCTCGTATTAAAAAAAAAAAAAAAAAAAAAATAAAAATAAAAAATAACCACACCATAAACATAACCATAAGTCTTTTATTCACACATTTATTTGTATACATTGTACTTCTTTTCAAGAAAAGTGTAATTTGTAGTCAGTTCAATGATGATTAACACTTTGGGTTCTAACAGCTCACTGGCTCGCCCACATGTAACCTTAATGACATACCATCGGCCCACCGGTTCGTCGAGAAGAATCAAGTCCATACCTTTAATTTGAATGACAAACGTCGCTGAAGTTTCCAATGATATTTACCTAAAGGAAATACACATAAAACCAACTATATGAGTTAAAATGACTTGTCTTGATAGCATTTGGATTTTTACAGAAAATCATACATATGGAAAGGTTATAAACATTAGTCCAAAGAAATCTAGTCCCAGTTGGATTTTTAGCGCAGCACCAAAGTGTTAAAAATGGAATTAAAGGTAAATGACGTGATTGGGGGTAGTCCTAACTTGGGCTGAAACTACACTAGAATCAAGTAAACTCTGCAAGGATTCTCCTGTGAAAATCTAGTAGTCAACCATTGACTCATTCTAAAATAACTAATGTCAATATCCCTCGTGGCAGGCAAACCTGCTGTGTGGCTGTCTATGGGTCTTTAGTTTTATTGTGCCCCGATAGAATTAATGGTCATGTTTGATTCTCCTTAAGTAAACAAATTAGAGGCAAATCCCTCCAGCTGGGAAATCCACTCCAGCTGGTGTATAGTTGGTATATATTTCAACTCATTTGGTTCTTGAGGCATTTTCAGGTGTTCCCAATCATGTCACCAACCTTTAAGAGGTACAAATGATTGTCCTCTTGGTAATAAACTGGTGCACTGTTAGTAGTCCATTGATTTAAGACATGGGAGAGGTGAACCATCAGCACATAAAGTATTAAAGGCAGTGGATCTCATTTGCAAACATCCCTGCAGACCAGGAAAAGATAACCCATGCCCTTGGGCTATTGATGAAGGCCAGTGTCTGTGAAATCTAGGGGTCAGTGATTACCTAGAATTTGAAAAATGCGAAAGATAAACAATAGGTGTTTAGTGTACGTTCTATGGTAGGATTTTTTTCCTCGCGAGAAAAAAAAAGCAAATCAGAGTCTAACGGTCACTATAATTCCACTAAAACTGAGTTTTTAGCTCCTGAGTTTTTAGCTGAAGGTTCCCAGATGGCATTTTTTTTCTAAATGCCATTGTATTTTCACAATATTGATTTTCAGGCATGCAAAAGAGATCCCCTGCCTTTAAAGATCCATCTGAATAATTCTTTGTCTGTTCCAGTTACTTTCAATAAATCAGGAGGAGAGGATATCACGTCTAGAGGACTTAGCAAGACATCCATTCCTGGCTGATGTGGACTGGGATGTTGTCTTGGGAATGAAGATCAAACCATCGTTTGTGCCACCTGTAAGTATGGAGCTGTGTATGTGTGTGTGCATTGACAAATGCTGCCAAATGGGGATGTTAATATGACACTCCACATTCAGATCGGGGACAGTCCCCATTTTTAGACCTAGTGCAAACTATTGCAAAAGCAATTGTGTTAGGGCATCATCATTTTTTGTTTACTGTGCACAAAAATCGTCCCCGACTGCATGTTAAAAATCACACACAAAATTTTACACACATGGGCATCCCCAGATGGAAAGGAATGTATCTGCAATTGGCAATAGAATATCACACACAAACGTCCTGATTTGCATTTCTGTAATATATAAAAAATTATATGATATAATGATTTTACCATAATGTGTATGTACGGCTCGTGGGCAGTGAAGCCAGGGTGCTGAGAGTTTCTGCAACACCCCCATCAATTTTTGTAGGAGGAGCAGCACAATGACTACTAGAAAAATGAGACTCAAGCTACACTCCTTGGGACCAGGGAAATTACTTTGTTAAGGAAATAACGTTATATTAGGTTTGTAGAAATGCTAAAATGATTTTGTTATGATGAGATTTTGTTCTATCTGTGTTCTTTATAACAAAAGTCTTCTGAATAATGGACATTCCATAGACCCCTGGGAGCTTAGGGTTGAACAGCACCTGCTACAAAAAATGTACAGCAACCCTTGCAAAAAAAATTGTAAATAAACAAACTGAAACAAACTAAAATAAACAACAAATTACGCCCAAACTGCTTTCCCAGGATTCATACATTTCATTTATCTTTTGATATTGCAGAAGGACCATTTGAACTGTGACCCGACCTTTGAACTTGAAGAGATGATCATCGAAGCCAAACCACTACATAAGAAGAAAAAACGACTTGCCAAGCAAGGGTCAAAGGCCAAAGACAGTAAAGAAATTGTAAGTTGTAATTATTCACAGAACTGGATGGCTGCTTTGATTTACCTCTTTACTTGAGTTTAGCACTTCCAGAAATTCATAAAATAAGGGTGAGGCAATTTCTTGCTTTGCTATTGCATTGCACAAAACCAACATAGTAGTGTTCAACTTTTATTACATTTACCATTTTGTTAAACTAAGCAATAATTATATGTCAATTGTATGTAAAGCATCATTTAACTTATCAGTTTTTCAGTAGAGTGTGTTCAAATAATAATGTAACCATTTTGTTCTGCTGTTTTTTTAGACTTGGCTCTAATGTAGCTTAACTTGTGGATGAACTGTGTTTGAAGATGTATAACTTCCGAGTTCAATGTTTATTTTCCATATCTGAATAAAAATGTCATTAAAGAGCAATCATGGTAAATTATATTTATATAGGATGCTAGACTTGGTTGCCAATGAATATGTGAAGAACACTGTTCAAGCAATCCTTAACTCGTTGAGGACTAATTATGCAGTATCTTGATGCTGGGCCTTTATGAAAAAAAAAAACATTATGCCAAAATCAAATCGTCTCGAATGCGGTCAAATGATTAATGATGCATACTCATCAACTGACTGGCATATTTCAGTGGTGTATGGCTACTTTCAACCTTTGTGAAATCTGCTTCAGAATGGGTGTGTAACTTCAGATTTACGTCAACAGGTGTTTTGCCTGTGCGCAAACATTTAGCAGTTACTCGGCAACTTGAGTTTGATCTCCTCACAGTTATCCGATTTCGGCATCGGTGTGCTGGAAACGGAACTACGCAATGATTGTTATTTGTACAGGTGACTTCTTCAGCCAAAATAGGCAGTTTTAAATGCCGATTTAAAACTGCCTAATCTTCCATGCCTACAAGTGTCTCTGATAAGGTCTAGAACTAAACCCTTAAAAAATGGACTTCAAACCAATCATTTAGGGCTCTAAAATACTGGGTGAAAATCTATGGTTACCCAGTTTTACATGTCCATTTTCCCCATAGACTGCTGTGACACAGTTAAGAGTTAGCCTGATGCATAATTCACATGTTATGTTTATCCATGCATATCTTGCTCTGGCAACCTAACTTTCCAAAGTTTGTATTCTAGGATGTTAATTTGTCCATCCAAGCTTTACTATGTAGCTCAGATATTAAAGGTATTGGCTAACATTTACCACAGTTAAAACAAATCTGAGCTACATGATTCCCCATGCTACCATTGTCTTTGATAAGGTCTGAAAATGATGCCCTGAAAAAAATTGTATTTCAAAATGATTATTTAGTGCTTTAAAAAAGTGAAAATCGTAAGTTGATCGGATTCACCTGCCCATTTTCTCCCATAGACTTACTGTGTGTACACCTACGCTATTTAACCTCCGCCCGAGTTTTAATTGTTTATTCATGCATAACTTGCCATTGGCAGTGTAACTTCCCAAACTTTTTTTATACTAGGGTGTTTATTTGTCCATATGAACACTACAATGTAGTTCAGATATCAAAATTTGACAATTTTTTTAAATTGAAGCTCCACAATGTTAGCCTATCACTTTAAAGTGCTTTTTAATTGAACCACACAATGTGGTTCGAAAGTTGTTTTTATTACTAAAAAGTGTATTTAGAATAACATTTATTGTAAAAGTTTGTGATATGGATCAGAACAATACTATCTGTCACACATTACTGTATACGCCAATATTTTCGCGTAGAGATATTTTTACGGTTTTGGATTAAATTTCAAAATTCGTGAGTGCTATTTTTTGCGATTTTAGTGGTGCTTTCATTAGTGTGAATAGACATAAACCAAAGTGGAAATTTTCATGATAACTGACTCGCGAAATTTGTGAAAATAAAACCACCGCGAAAATTTTCACATATACAGTTTATCAGTTTTATATTGGGCTTCTTATAATGCAAGATGTTCACAATATTTCTTTGGTAGTTGATCAGATTTTTTTGGGGGGGGGAGAGGGGGAGGGGCGTGAGGGGGAGGAGGAGGAGGAGGAGAAAAGTTATTGCATACATCACTCGGTTAAACTCTGTTGATTTTTCTCACTCTTCACATTTGGACATTTTGTCATGTTGTGTTATAGGATGAAGAAATGCAAGCAATGCTGGACAATCTAAATGCTGAGTTCAAAGTTTACAACAGAGACAAGTAAGTCATTAATATCCTGAAACAATACAGCATATTACTAGTGTGAAAAATGTTTCAACATTATGCCCATGATTTGCATTCCCGAGTCCCTTTTTCTTCTCCCAACGGACAAAGAAGAAATCCTGAAAGTAACTAAACAAATGAAAAGCAAGCACTCATGTGGCTTAGATGGTTTTTCTCCTTTCTTTATAAAACAAACAATTTTGTGTATAACTGAACCTTTATGTCATATATTTAATACATCATTTTCTTCTGGAGTCTTCCCGGACCTCATGAAAATTTCAAAAGTTATAACAGTGTTTAAAAAGGGAAATGTTGACGAACTCTCAAACTATCGCCCAATATCTCTTTTATCATCTTTTTCAAAGATCTTAGAATGACTTATATACAATCGTTTATACAGCTTCTTAGATAAGCACTGTATTCTCATTCCTCAGCAATTTGGTTTCAGACAAAACCATTCAACTGAGACTACCTTGATTTACGCCTCTGAATTACTTTATAAATACTGTGAAAAGAATGAAATAGCGTTGGGACTGTATGTAGATCTAAGTAAAGCATTTGATTGCTTAGACCATCAGATTTTGTTATACAAATTAGAACACTATGGAATTAGAGGCACCGTTCTTGAGTTGTTTCGAAGCTATTTGTCCAACAGGATGCAACTTACGCGTTATAATGACATTGACTCTGACATGCTTAGGGTGGATAGGGGAGTCCCACAGGGCAGTATTTTAGGGCCACTCTTGTTTTTATTGTTTATTAATGATATAGTTAAAACATCTAATTCATTCAAAACCAAATATATGATATTTAATTTTAAAGACCGAAATAGAAAGATGCCGTGTAATTTGAATTTGAAGATTGACAATGAAATTGTAGAGCAAGTTGAATATGGAAATTTTCTTGGAGTGGTCATTGATAATAAGTTATCTTGGGAGAAACATATTGATTCAATTTCAAAGAAAATTAGTGCAAATATTGGAGTTTTACGAAAATTAAAGCCTATTTTACCTTCCAAAACTATGTTCACTCTTTACAATTCTCTCATTCACCCGTATTTCTCATATTGCAATTTGGTTTGGGGAAGAACATACAATAAATTTTTTAGCCCACTCTTTATTCTTCAAAAAAGAGCTGTTAGATTATGTTGTCATGTTTCCTATAGGGCAAATACATCTCCGCTCTTTCAGGCTTTGCATTTGTTAAAACTTGATGATTTGATACTTCATAATACTTTATTATTTATGTACGAATTTAAACATGGCATTTTGCCGAGTGCATTTGAACAGTTTTTTCTGTTGAATTCAGACGTCCATATACGAATACGAGAGGAAAGGGTCGATTTTATATACGATTACATACGTCTTTTTTGCATCGAAATTCCTTTCGATACCAAGGTCCTGTACACTGGAATGCACTTAATGACTCGCTAAAGGCCCAGGAACGCATCAGGAACTTTAAGATGTTACATAAGAAATCTATTCTAGAACAATATTGAAAATCTTAAACTGTATCTCTATCATATGTTCATTTTTTTTTTTCATTTCCATTATGATCAGTTGATATGCGTTCGATACATCTTGTTAATATAAATGTGCAATATTTCCAATATTTATATTTCTATATTTTTTTCTCTGAAATACTAATGATTCCATATACACCGTTAAATGTTTCAGTAATCACTTCTAATTTCGCTTGAACTTTACTTCACTGTGCAATATTTGATTGATTTTTTCTGTAGTAACTTTGTATTATTTAATATGCTTTATTTTGTGTCGTTTTATGTTTTATACTTGTAAAGGGGTTGCCATAAACCAAGTTTTTAACTTTCAGGCAACTCCTGATATTGACATTTATAATTGATTGTATTTTTAATTGAACGAAATTTGAAATAAATGTATTTGAAAAAAAAAAAAAACTAAGCTTATCCGGTAAATGCGCTAAAATCATGTATAATGCAAAGATTCACATAAATCTGAAGAGCTCATAAATTCCTTGGGACTGAAAAGTTGAGTTTCATTAAAAAAATAAATTGACAAATTCAAACAGAATGAAGCGAACCTAACATCATTCACTGAATTTTAATGTACACAGCTGTACAAACTAGTCTGACTGCAAGACCTGATTCATGTATCATCTAGTGAAAAATAAATACCTTGTGATCAAAGCTTACAAGGTTAAAAACTCACACCAGTGCAGTTGGATGATTGTCAAGCAATTTTTGCTATAATTGGACTCTACCAAATTCAAAATCAGTGGGTGGCAGCTACATCCAGTGTCTGAAATTTAATTGACATATTGAAAGATGGGCAGAGTTGTCGCAACAGATACCAGTAAAACAAGAAGATATTACTCAAATGTATTACCATATGTTATTGTCACAGTCACATATTTCTTTTGTATTGCTTGTATTCGTTCCGACCACAGAACAAAGACTCGTCCAGAACTAAAAAGGTCACAAGAAATACTTAGCACACCGACGAGAATAATGAAGAACACAGAAGACCACACAACAGAAAATGCCCAGTCCCCTTCGATACCACCAGAGTCCGACAACCTAGCGACGTAGCCACAAGCAGACGACCAAGAGAATGAGATGAAATTTGTAGATCATATCTGATGAAACATATCAGTTTTTACAGAACAAAAGTTTTATCTTGATGTATTTGTAATAGTTTAGCGTGCACTTTGTATTGACCATGTTCTGTTGAAATGTATTAAGTGTTTATTATACATTTTATCCAATGTTTTGTCATGTGGTTGATTATTTTTTTCATTCATTCATTTATTTATTTATTTCATGTGGGTTTTGTGGGGGATTAAGATATTATGATTACTACTCTTTTATATCAACCATTTTGTAATTTGACTTGTGCCAATATCACAGGACATTTATATTGCCAACATCACAATTGCACTGGACTTCAACTCAAACATAAATATACTACAGACAAGTCAGTTCACATGTGATTTCATCAATAATGTGCTAGATTACAGATGTTGGTGCCTACTGTTATGTTACATAATTGGACATATTTCCATGCCAAGTCAAATTTCCAGTTTTGGGAGCAAGTGTGTAAATTGTGACAAACATGCAGTCTTGCCAAACAGACTATTTGTTCATACTGCTTGTATTGTCCATTTTTGTCATAGTCGGGGTGAAATAGTAATACTGTCTTCATCCTGAGCCAAAGCCTCAAGTGAGCTCTTGCAATCACTATGTCCATCGTCCACCGGCCGTCCGTCATGTGTAGACTTCTTATATTTTCATCTCAAAATCAGGGATACCAATTTTCAGGCAAAAACCTGAATTCAGATCCTGGCAATCTATTTTCAGGCATCAGTGTGATATTAGGTACGTGTTATGCGCTATACAAGAACGTGATATTATTATTATTATTTTTTTTTCAGGCTATTTTTGTATACCAAATAGCTCAATTTAGGCAAATTTCAGGCCTTTTTATGAATTATTACTGGCATCCCTGTTAAAATGCATGATTGCATTTTTTGTCAAAATTGGTAGGATTCATCCCCAGGGTGAAGGGTTTCCAAAGTTGCTAAAACTGTAAACAGGGCCTCCAAGGGCCAAAATTAGGTTATTTTTAATCTTCTGTATCCTGAAGTACATATAGTTCAACCAAGTCACATTGTATGTACACACTAAGAAATTAGGGTGTGAGTGGGGTGCAAAGATTGATACAATAACAAAACCCTCGAAGGATGTAACATTACACCCCATAGGGTGGCAAAATGTAAGAACTACACCCTATAGGGTGTTGGTATTGTATCAATTTTGTACACCTCAATTACACCTTAATTTCTTATTGTGTAGATAATACCACGGGGGAAGAATAGATGTAACTCATGAAGATACCAAGGGGTGGTCCTGTTTGGCCACTGAAGGGGATGACAAATTGGGATGTTACTTGTTGTCTTTTCATCTTCTCATTTAAGTACCTGGTTTGATTTAGACCAAACCTGCCAGGCACCAACCTTAGGGGAAGGTGATTCAAAGTTGCCCAAATGGTTTACTTGCCCCAGAAAGGCCAAAACTATGTAGTAATGTGAATACTTCTATTGACCACTATTATTCCTTAATTATTGCCAAACAGATGAGGGGGGGGGGGGGGAAGGGGGGCACTGGACTTTTCAAGTAAACGTCACACATGGAATATTGCTACTAGTCATTGCTACGATTTCAGTAAGCAGACCAGTTTTACAACTAAACACCTTTTTGCCAAATCACTCGCTCGATCCGCTTACTACAGGCGACTTCCATTATAACGAAGTCCTCGGGACCGGCATTTTTCTTTCGTTATATGAAAATTTTGTTATAACCGAACAGTTAAAAATAAGATATATAAACACTAACACAAAAAGTAAGTGTCCCCTTATTCAAATACCGAAACTTTTTATCCGAAATAATTTGAGCAAAATAAAGTTTGAGAGTGTTTCGTGGACATCCATTGCACTACTTCGTGTGAAAATAGCTGATCGATTCCGGCTCCATGCATCGAGTGAGCACAGTATTAAAGGTAAAAAGTAACTTTTCAAGTCACAAGGGTCATTTGGGGCGGATTTCTGATGCAGGATTTTGACAAATTTCTGTTCTGGCTGAATGATTAAGCGCTGTTTTATATGTTGAGTCATCTGTCGTTATGGACCCCTGTTACACCGCCCCTGACAGTTTTGCATATTTTTACGCCAGGTGAGTAACTTTAAATGTCGGTCTTCGCTGAATTTCGTGAAATTGTAAAAGTCCATTAATTTTATTCGAAAAAAATAAATCCGGATATTTTCATCTCAAACATGTACTTTACACTGTTAGTAACGAACATGAGAGGTTATGTAACCATGTCATGGTGGAAACTGAAACACACTTATAAATAAAAGCAAAAAAATGCATTATTTACCATTGATTGGGCAATTAAAGAGACGACACCTGCTGACTTTGAAAAGTGACATTTTTGCATTTAATGCATGGCTCACTTCATGCATGGACGTTAGATGGATCATCATCATTTTCACACGATTTAGCTTCAATGAGCGTTAAAACACCCCTGCTAAATTGTTCTGCTGAATATTTGCTACGTTCAAATTATGCGTACTTAGAATAAGGGGGAACTTTTACTTTTTGTGTAGTGTTTAGATAATTAATCTTGGGACCTGATTTCTACTTTGTTGCTTACAGGAATTTTGTAATAGTGTTCGTTGTAATGGTGGCACTGTAGTACATTCAATAATCAACAGTGCAGCTACCCTTTAAAGTGATCTCTATCCACTGACTACCGCTAAATTATTGTTCATCATGACAACTCCATTTTTTTCGTATCATCCCTACTCCACAATATGTTTTCGGTCGTATTAATTAGGACATTGCACTGGATTTTGACACCTGGGACATATAATTATCTGGTTTGATCGTAGGTTAAAGGGTGGAGGAACTGAATATGAGATCGGTTGGTGATGCTGCAGATTGTTGTAAGATCTGTGTCATAAAATGTAACGGAACCTTGCCCGCGAACTCCAAACTGCAAACCTATGAGGGACAGGCTGAGGATGGAGGTTGTTACTTTTAAATCAAGAATTCTGGGCATTAATTATGTTGTCATCCTTGCAGGCCTGACGACCCTCATAATTCTGTAATGTTTAAGCGCCAAGTGGATCTCACTTGCATGACTAAAATTAAATTGTTCGTAATACAATGGCATATAGAGAAAAATGCCATCTAAGAACCTTCAGCAAAATATAAGGACTTGGAAACTCATTTAGTGAAATTATAGTGGACTGTTAGACTCTGATTGAATTTTTTTCTCGCGAGAAAAATTCCTTACACATAGAACATACATAAACAGCTATCTGTTTTTCTTTCGCCATTTTCAAATTTTAGGAATAACTGACCCTCAAATTTCACAGAATGTCTTTCATCAAATAGCCTAAGGGCATGGGTTATCTTTTCTGGTCTATGGGCCGTTTGCAAAATGAGATCCCTGCCTTTAAGTAACATATACACCACACCAGTAGAGTGCGACAGATTATGTTTCGGGAGATTTTGAGTAATGATTGTAATTTAGGATTTGTCAGAACGTTTGTTTTATAAGATTTTAACTCATTTTTTTTACCCAGATATCTTCAAGCTTGGGTTCTGTATACAATGCGTGCTATTATGCAATGAAATTGTCTTTAACAGTTTGTATAAATTAATAATTTGTTTTCAAATTAATGAATGCTTAGATGTAAATCTATTTCAAAATCATGTTGTAACAAGAAAATGGCGGCTGCTAAAGAATTGAACAGTCGATTTACAGGCTAAGCAACTTTGAATTAATGTGACATTCTGTGCCAAATTCTTGAAGAGATTACAAAATATATACATTACTTTGTATTCCAAGCTGCTACAGCTTTCAGATTATCCCGTAAAACTCCTTATCTTTCTATGAATTTACTTTGTATGCTTTCTTTGTACAGTTTCTAATTTTTTTTTTTAAATGCCACATCGCAAAACAAAATGAGACAACAAAATATGAATAGTTCAAGATGAATTTGGACCCTGTTTCAGATGCAGTTTACAATCTTAAGTGAGCCGAAGTCGCAGATCTGCCACACATTAATACACATAAAGTCCGCAAACCAGACGTTAAAATCCTCTGGGCACGTCTGAGATGTTTCAAGCCAGGAAAAAGAATTTGACCTGAATGATGGACACTTTCTCAAAATAAGTCACCAAATTTTTCTCACTCGTTCTTATGTACAAAGGCATACAGTCATTATTCATCGATCCACATGTAGTGCTGCCTCGGACAACGGTAGGCATGGATGTGTTTCTCCTGCTCAGACGATTTCTCTAACTGACTAAAATCATAACAGATACATCACAAGTAGGACCTTCAAAAGTCTACTACACCATAGACTGTTTTATAAAAGCACTTTGTGGGTCATTATTTATTTACAAAAAGCAGGAAAATATTAACATCCATGATTAGAAGTGAACGTATGATAATGCCATGCTATGAATGATTCCCTGCTTTTGATTTATTAATTGGATATATGCATCTTTAGGAACAGGGCACCCTCTAAATCAGGGGTTCCACGATCAGCGGCATGCATTCCACTTTGGTGATTGGGCTTCCAAAAGTGGCGCACGCCAGCCTATGAAAAATAATAAACGAAATTGTGTCGTTTGCTTTGAGTTTGTATTTCTGTAGTTTACCTTAACTAGAGCATTCGTGCACCTACTTAAAAGACTTCATATTTAAAAGCTTCAGGGAAAGGGGCTCTGCCCTCGACCTCCGCAGAGGTCATTAAAGCGGGCCCTATGGACCCAAGCCTCAACACTTCAACTGACTATGAGTTAGATCGGGACACAGATATAATTCTTGATAACAATTATGGCACTTTTCCTCATCAACATATATATTCTCGCATTCTTTCACCCCCTCGCTTTCTTTAAAAAAAATCAAACCAAAGGGCGAATGTTGATGATAAGCAAAAACAAAAATAAATCTACCGTAAATGGCGGAGTAAAATGATTGCACTAAATATTTGTTTCACATATTAGTGTATAAGTATGTGACAAATAGCTCTAATTACTAATGTTAAGTTTTTCTTTCTATAAGGCGAAATCTTTTAGCGCAAATTACTATAATTATATAATGTCACGTAGAATGACTGGGACATTGTTTGTCTGTCAGACAGACGAGTACCATAATTGCCCTTAATGTAAATTTATATACACCAAAATTGATCTGCATATACATGTGATTAATTACTTGCTGTTATTGTGCGCTTGCAAATTTTTTCTTTAAGATTAAATCTGTTATAAGCAGTAATGTGGACAACTCATGCTTAATATATTTATTGAAATTGATGTTCCTGTTTTCAGTGGCAAAGTTTTATGTGGTCAAGACAGCTCTTATAGAATGCGGAAATTGATGATACAGTCGATGTTATAGTATTTTCAGTGTCTATATTATAATGTTACTGGTGCTGTGGGAAAAATTACACAACTTGAGGCATAGCTAAAAAAATTAGATATACCAAGGGAATAATTTTCCTGCCTGATGCGAGATGTGGCTGATTGTAATCTTAGCAGATACTGCTTATGTAATGTTCATAGCTAACAATCTCTTAACTCCTAAACATGCAACAGTCACAAGATACTGCACCAAAATAATACACATAAAAGACCATTGCGTTGAAATCCTTTGGCCATGTAAACAGAGTTAAACCTGCCTACATTTGAACATAGACAGAATGTCAAAGTGGATAGTCGTCCACCGGTCACATTCGATTAAATAACAATACCTACAATCCTACCTGTAATATTCTTACGCTTGAAAGAACGACCATACAATGAGTATACCCTGCCAAAATCTACATACATATGCAAAACGAGGAAACATTTCGGTTACTGGGTTTTTTATGCCTCCGCAACGCAAGTTCGCCGGACGGCATTATTTTTCGGGATTCGTCCGTTCCGTCCCGCGTCCGCTTTCGGCGTCGCTGTTCCTTTCACGTCCGTTCGGTTCCTGTCCGTCTGTCCGTCTCCAGTTACCGTGATCTCGCTTACCGCCTCACGACTTCATCTCAAATGATACAGCTCCGATATCGCGCGATTCTCTCTGCTAATGGATCGAAGCCTAACTTGTTAACCTAATGCGCCCCTCTCGTGCAACACAAATTGAATCTATTATTGAATTTACTTTGTGGAGCTGATTACGTCAACAGGTCAAGGTCACTCGCTGTCGCGCACGGCCTGAAGAATATGTCTTGCATTATCGGCGCTGCCGCTTACCTGCGTTATAACTTCGTGACACGGGGCCGGTCTCGGATTTTGCATGTTACACTCGGTTGAAGTATTTATTTATGATAGCAACAATTGCATCTGTATACTATGATCTTTTGCGTGGATTGTAACTGACTCTGTCATAAGGCTCTCAATAGCGTCATCCGCGGCCTATAAAATATATAGACTGTCCCGGGTCGTTACCGCGGATATACTTTTGAACTGGAAAGTTGCATTTGATTTGTATGTACTTGGTCTTCGAATGTATGTATTTATGACGCAACAATGACTGAAAATTTGCCCGAGGCTCAAAGGCACAAGGCTTCCCGAGCCTATAATATGTCTGATTTGGTTCGTTACTGCCGTCAATATACTTGTTGAACGGCCAGTCGTGGATTTTGATTGTATACTTTGGCGTGTATAGTACTGTTATATGAACTCACAATGAACTGATTAGATTCTCTGGGTCGGCTTGAGATAGGTCAGATAGTCAACCTCGGCTTCTTAACTAACATTTTGTCTGACGCTCTGGTCTCTCGTATTACCCTATAACTTTTTGACTCTGGAACAGTTCGGATTTTTGATGTAATATGGGTGTATCAGTTCATTGTTATTATCGACCGCTACAATTAACTGTTCAATATTTTTGCGCTGAGTGAAAGTCAATACAGAGTCACCCTTCGGTCTAATAATATGTCTTGGACTTGGGCATCTGTTTACCTGCCCTGATTTAATTGTTTGAATGGCTCCTGTTGTGATTTTTGATGTACTTGTGTAAGAATGTATTATGATCTGCAACTAATGAACTCTGATAATTTTTGGTGGTTGACTAACGGTCTAAAAGTTGTTCACTTAGTGCGGTCTCTAAAACCATTGTCTATTTCTGGCTCTGTTACCATCAGAATTATAGAAGGCCGATGTTGGATGTTGAATTGGTTACTCCTGGTTGTGAATGTTATCGTGATCTCATTATGCACCAACTGAAATCTGTAGATTAGATTTGTGTTAGTTGTTATTCAAGGTCTCAATATTGGTTCAATCCGCAGGACTTTGATAGTCAGTCTTGATTTGGTGCTCGATTTCCGCACTGACATATCTTAAGGATATGCCTGAGTCCGATTTTGTTGATGTTAAATTGGTGATGAAGTATGTATTTATTATAAGTACCATATGAAACAATCAGATATCAGCAGCGTTAAAAGGTCAAAGGCTCCAAGGTCACAAGGCTTCCATACTCAGTGTCTTAAAGTTTACCACAATAACATGAGAACGCTATCGGCATATTGATGTACTTTGCGCGTGAAGTAAGTGCTTATAACACTGATCATAAGTTTGGGTTTAAGACGGTCAAAGCGTCAAAGGTCACGACGGACCGAATACTTGATATCTTTACCACGATAACTGAGAAGGCCTTATCAATTATTGTAGGTCATTTGGCGTAACGTATGTATTATGGGGCATAGGATGAGATTTCGAGCTTGAACGGTCAAAGGTTACGATGCCCCGTACATTCAAATTTGGGAATTGGACGGGGGTGCGAGGCATACCCATCGGCCCTGCGCGCCAGCACGAATTGCTCTAGTTACTGTCTACCAATAAATTGTTATCCCATATTCAGCAGTTATTCATTCTGCACACGCCCAGTACTCACAGTTGTATTCTCAATATGACCAGCTTAGTTAAGATATATAATTGTCAATTACACAGGCCAGTC
>JZLH01S0391318.1:0-10164 GCA_001188425.1 Eucidaris tribuloides | reverse complement strand
ACCGTTATTTGGCGGTTTTGGCGTTTTGCCCCGAATTTTGCGATTTTGGGCTTTTTTCACGGTATTTTATTATGGAATAGGCTCCCGAACGGCGACTGTTCGGTTCGCGTCGACCCCAAAATTCGATGCGGCGATAGTCTTTATTGTCTCAGGGGCCCATTGTTTTTGACGAAAATGTTCCAGAGGCCGATTTTTGAGGGCATTTCTCCGAGTCTTTTTGCCGTACAATCGTATGAACGTGCGCGTACAATCACCAGCGTAGCTTACGGTGAGAAATGCCAGACCCGTCTCACAGTTTCGCCAAGGGCAAGGTCTTGCCAGTCTGGCGTTTTACCAACCAAAAATACCCGATTCGGCATTCTCGCCCGTGTATGTGCATAGCCATAGAAATTATCGGCAAATTCACCTTTTTTTTCTTCCCTTGAGCTAATTTCTGAATAGAAAAGAACTTCATCACACCTATTTCAACCAAAATGTCATTTTAAGGTATCATTTTCTGTCACTGTGTCAACAAATTATCCCAAAGTCCGTATAAGATCGTCCATGCTGCGTAGTCCCACACGTGAAAAACCATGTCACGTGCTGCCGTTCAACTGTGCAGTCTACATTCTATTGCGTGCGTGCTCCGTGGCAGAATCACTGTGTGTTAAGTTCAGTTGACTTTTTTTGTACAAAGTAATGAGTGGTTGTTTTTTGTTGCAGTCGTGGCACAAGAATATGCTCTGAAATTCACAAAGTTATACTAAAATATTGCATGCTCCAAATGGATAGTTTACCAATTACCTCAACATATAACTTGAAAATGGAGGACTCATTGTGCATTTCAAATATTGAAATGTAAAATTACGTAAAGTTGAAGTTTAGTGAACTTTTGTGGTACAGTACTATTAATTGTCTTCTGTTTGAATTGTGTTCACATTTACACACGGTACATTGTGCCGGACCTTGGACCAGCCGGACTAGACTTGGCAGATTTGGCAAATTTCGTTATGTAGGTTGTATAGGGTGCATTTCTGAGGTTGTTGAACACGGGTGGGTAGCAGACCTTGTGGAGAGTGAGTTGAGAACCTGTGCATGGGTACGGGTACGGGTAGAAGACCATGGGTACGAATATGAGTACGGGTTCGGGAATTTGTACGTGTACTATGTACAAGTCAATTTAGGGTTGCAAATTTCGTTATGTAGGTTGTATATAGGGTGCATTTCTGAGGTTGTTGAATATGAGTACGGGTTCGGGAATTTGTACGTGTATTACATTCAAGTCAATTTAGGGTTGCAAATTTCGTTATGTAGGTTGTGTATAGGGTACATTTCTGAGGTTGTTGAATATGAGTACGGGTTCGGGAATTGGGGGCAAGGGTACGGGTCCGGAATTAGGGGCAAGGGTACGGGTATAAACCTGTGCATGGGTACGGGTACGGGTAGAAGACTATGGGTACGAATATGAGTACGGGTTCGGGAATTTGTACGTGTACTACGTACAAGTCAATTTAGGGTTGCAAATTTCGTTATGTAGGTTGTATATACGGGTGCATTTCTGAGGTTGTTGATATGAGTAATTGATTCGGCGGAATGTTTGTACGTGTACTACGTTACAAGTCAATTTAGGGCTGCAAATTTTGTATGTAGTTGTTATAGGGTGGCATTTCTGAGGTTGTTGAAACGGGTGGGTTAGCAGACCATATGAGAGCTGAGCCCCCCCCCCCCCCCCCCCCCCTTGTTGTGTTCCAGCTCCAAGCTACAAGTATGGTACAGTCAAGACGGTTTACGAGACTTGAGAGGTACAGGTATGCCGGCACGGGATATGGTATGCCTACGGACCTGCTGGTCAGGCCTACAGGTACGATACGAGACCAGATCTCCCACGACCACCGACGACCCCACAGTGTGGCGATATGAACGTGAGTACGGGTCCGGAATTTGGGGCAAGGGGTTACGCAGGTCCGATAGCGGCAAGGGTACGGCGTATAAACCTGTGCATGGGTACGCGTATGCCGTAGAAGACCATGGGTACGATATGAGTACGGGTTCTGGCATTTGTATGTGTACTACGTACAAGTCTGGCAAAGCATACTAATTTTCTGTTAAAATGTGCAGTCTTTTCAATTTTAATGATAATGCATTCACACCCCAAAATATTTGAATTCATGATTTGAATAAATGCATTTTTTCTCATTAATATTAATACTACAAACAGCGGTTACGGGTACACAGCCATGGGTTCGGGTACAGATTTTTTATATTTGTATTTTAAATATGTAGCCTACATTATAAGAGTATACGAGTACGGAAGTATAGGTACAAGAAAATGTACGGTTATGCACATGTACAAAAGGAGAGGTATGGGTACGGGTCAGCCGCTTACGAGACGAGAGGTACAGGTAAGGGTACTGCCCATTGGGTACAGGTACAGGAACGAGACGAGAGGTACGGATACAGACTTGTGGGTACTGGTGTGGGTACGACCCAGCTGGTATAGATACGAGATGAGAGGCACAGGTACGGATATGGATATGGACCTGTGGGTTAGGGTGTGGGTACGGGTCAGGGGTATACGGGTATGAGATCATGGGTACGGATATGAGTACGAGCCAAGAATTTAAGGAACAGAGGCATGGGTACTTCTGAAAATGCATATCTAAAAAAAAAATGTTCTTTCCCTTAATGAATTAAAAAAAAAAATATCAACAACTCCATTTAAAAAAGGTATTCACAATAACTTCCGAAAATTTCCCTAAAATAAATACATTTTTTTAAACAAATAAATATGAATCTGCAGTTTAAGAAAAAATCCAGAAAGTACTACAAGGGACCAATCATACACATTTAATGAGGGCAATTACATGTACAATTTTTTTAATCTTCAAAATAATGTCCATTCAACATAAACCTCACCCGCTAGGACCCGTGGAATTTCCACGGGTCCCGCTAGTGTTAATAATAAAGCCCAAAGACTGAAAGAGCATACAGGTACCAAACTGTACTTGATACAAAGTACTTTCCATGACCTGTGAAGCCTACTGTAAATTGTGAACAGTTTTAAAGGCAGGGGATCTCTTTTGCATGCCTAAAAATTAACATTGTATAAATACAATGTCATTTAGAAGAAAATGCCATCTGGGAACCTTAAGCAAAATATAGGGGCTAGAAACTCAGTTTTAGTGGAATTATAGTGACCGTTAGACTCACATTTGAATTTTTCTCTCGCGAGAAAAAAATTCCTACCATAGAACGTACACCTAACGGCTATTGTTTTTCTTTTGCATTTTTCAAATTCTAGACAATCACTGACCCCTAGATTTCACAGACATGCCCTTCATCAATAGCCTATGGGCATGGATTATCTTTTCCTGGTCTGCGGGGATGTTTGCAAATGAGATCCATTGCCTTTAAAGATCACAGGAGAAAAGTATGTGACCCCTAATGCTAAGGCCAATGAAACTTGATTATTAGTTTCCCGTCACCTGCCCTCGTTATGATTTTTGGGCTGCGTTAGTGGCCTAAAATCTGAGAATAATTCATTATTTTGAAAAAAAAATTTCAAGCCTCAACTTTCCAGTTGATTTTGGAAATTTTGGTAGGAAACGAGTCTCGGAAATGAGTTTAAAAATAGACCCGATATTGTCCGTAATTCGTTTGAAGATCGTCTGTTGGTCCATAATGCATCAAAAGGGTTCCACTGTACACTGTACTTGTTTTGGGTTAGAACCATTCGAAACTGGAAATGTGCAAATGGAATGAACAAAAAAGCATTGAAGTGTTTGTAAAAAAGTTAAAATAATGAAATCCTGCGTGTAATGCATAATGAATAATGAAATAGTTCCCTCATTATGGTCTGAAAAAAATGTGACGGGAAACTCATAATCAAGTTTCATTAGCCTAATAATGACAGCTGGACAACTAAACTGTTCACATTGACCTTGACACAGATTTTGTATTTAATAGTCAAAATGGCAGCCTGGCCTATATGTGATGCAAATGCATGTAATTATTTGACTTGAGATAACAAAATTATTTCTGTGCCATTGCTGCCATTGGGAAGTCATAGAGAAATGTGTATTTTCCAGGGTCTTTCCTCCCAGAACCATCGGCTAGTGTAAACATCCATACTACAGGTATGCAAATAACCCCATGTATGGTATGCTTAGATTGTTAGTTTGTGGTTTATTCAATAAACATTGGACTGTCACAGTACTGTTGTTAACAAAATCAGCATTTACAATGGTCACTCTTGAAGGTACACGTAACAGATCATTACATCAAAAGCTGCTTGTGCTTGCATTTCAAACAAAACAGTGATGTAGCCTAATGATATTGAAATCATATACATGTAGGCCCTACATGCATTAGTGTAGCCAAAGGGGGGGGGCGCCCAGGGGGGCAGTTGCCCCCCCCCCCGATAATGCTTTTTTCAGAATTTCGTCCGTATACAAATTTCGTCGGTACATGCGGACCGACAAAAAATAATTTTGTACCGACGAAATATCTAAAAAAAATTAAAAAATATTGAAAGAAATAGCATTTTTTTAAATGGAAAAATCATGTTTTTGTTTCAAGCTCGCTCGCATTAGTGATTTTCTTCATGTCAGGTGTTTTCCGGTAACCAGGCAAACCGCCTTGTCATGAGTACTATGATTGATGACATTTGGTACAGTCAACTTGAGTCAAATGTACTACATCGACAACGTTCCAAATAATAATAATAATCATAGATATGATTTGCGCCAAATCCACTCTGCAGAAAGCTCTAGGCGTAGGGTATACCATCAAATTTTGGGGGAGGGAGTTGAGAAATGGGAAAAATGAAGTAATCAACGGGAGGCATTAAACAAGTAAGTTTTTAGACTGCGTTTGAATGACTCTGGGGTATTGCAACTTCTGATAACTGCAGGTAGGCTATTCCATAGAGTAGGACCAGCGTGAGCAAAACCTCGTTCCCCCCATGTTTTTTTAGATTTTGGAACAACAAGAGAACCAGAGTTGGATGAACGTAAAGATCTGACGGGAGTGTAATTACTAACTACACCTATATCAGGGCTCCACACTAACTTTGTTCGTTACTTGCCCTTTGGGCAAGTAAAATTATCACTTTTAGATTTTTACTTACCCCAAAGAAAAATTTACTTGCCCGAAAATAACAAATAATAACAAACATTAAAAATCATTATTTCTCCAATTTTAACCACAAAGGCTGGCATTGGAAGTTTGTTATTTGAATTTGGGGGTTGCAAAAATCGTGATTTATGAATTCGAAGAGTCATGAAATTCTACATTTCTGCACAAGTCATCATTAATGACACTTGAAATAGGACATGTATTGCACAGACACATGACACACAGTGTAGTGTTTCAATCTCAAGCTTCCAAACAACACACAGAAAATGATGAAACTTTGTTTTTTGTTTTGTTTATGTGAACACAATAACTTCCACAAATGTTGTTCACATGTACATGTAGTTGGAGTTTTGGACATGTTTTTCCCATTTGATGAAAAAATTTTACTTGCCCAATCGGGCAAGTAAATTTTAAGATTTTGATTTTTTACTTGCCCAACATGGAATTTTACTTGGCCCGGGCAAGCGGGCAAGTGCTAGTGTCGAGCCCTGCCTATATTATAATAAGGAGCAGAACCCTTGATGCAATGGAAAACGAGAAGTAAAATTTTGAAAATAATACGATCATTAACTTGCAACCAGTGAAGTGATTTCAGAGTAGGGGTGATATGAGTGTGGTTTTTAGATAGTGTAATTGTAACAATGCGTGCTGCAGCATTTTGGAGCTTTTGAAGTCTAGACAGCTGGGTTTGCGGTAGATTAAATAAGATAGCATTTCCAAAATCAAGTCGAGAGGAAATCAGACTGTGAACCAATTTCTCTGTAGCTGATTTAGTTAAATATTTTCTAATGAACCCAATATTACGAAGTTACTACCTTACTGATTTACAAAAACTGGAAATTTGATGAGACATTGTCATATTACAATCGAACAAAACTCCGAGGTTGTGACACGTTTGGGACACATTAATCATATTTGATACCGGGGCACACTAGCTTCACCATGTAAAGTGGATGGAAATATTTTGGCCTTGGGCCAGTTCCTCGTTCGCCAGCCAAATCAAAAGCCACAAATTGCCTATAATTTGCACACACGTTCCTATTCTCATAGACTTCGAAAAATGTTCTGCCCAAGCAATGTTGAATAACAAAACTTGCTGCATGATTATACTTGTGTGTTCCTATTAAATTACAGTACTGCTGAGTGCTGATATCAATAATATCAGAACATCAGAAGGCTTCGTTACGGTTGTAGAAATTCAACTTTCTTTGACTTGAAAATCTATTGATGTCTGAAGCGCTCGTTTGCTTCGCTCACTCACGCATACTTTACCATTATTAGTACAAGAAGTATTTTATATTTGTATCAGTAGCGGATCTACAGGGGTGGGCGTTAGGGGGTTTAACCCCCCCCCCCTCCCTTGAGCTGCCAAGTGAAAAATTTGTATGGTCTTATTATCTTAGTAGATGTTAGGAAAACCAAAATGAGCCTATTGCAAAATTTGTTCAAAAACAGTACAAAACACTACAAAACCATTAAACTTAAAATGAAAATACTATCAAACATACCCAATTTTCAAATTTTCATACACAATTCTAAAATTTTTGGCCCGCTTCGCGCGGAAACATATACAGTTTCCAAATTTTTTTCGTGCTTCGCGCGAAAACATACACATTTTGAAAATTTTCGGCGCGCTTTGCGCGCAAACATATGCAATTTTTTAATTTTCTCCCATCACCATTCACTCAAAAAAACCTTACCAAAAAGCTAGATCCACCCCTGTGTATCAATTATTCACTTTCATCGTAAATCATTAAACTGTTGTCATTACACAACATGAAGATGTCGGTACTTTGTCAGTACATTCGGGTGCCTTGGCCCCCCCCCCCCCAGGCAAAAAGCTGGCTATGCTACTGCCTACATTAACTGCTGTCATTTTGTAAGTTTGAAGTTTGTCACCACTGCTATGTTATTCATCTTTTTTATATTTATTTCAATCAGGCTGATCTTTTTTAAATCAAACTAAAATCAGTAAACTGACAAATAATCTGGCATAATATGAACTGATGAGCATCACCTCCCATTATTCTAAGTGCTACAGACCCCTACTTATATTTGAGGAAATATCTTAACTAACTATATGAGTATTTTTATGATAGTGGAGAGATTTTCCAACAGAGTTTTGAACATGTCATATTTCAAATATTTAAAGGTCAAATGTGCTAATTTTTTTATGGGATCCTTATCCCATGATGTAGAGATAGTATAGATAAAATTAGGCCTAAAGACAAAGTTGTTTTAATTTTACAAGGCTTTTTATCTGAAAAATAGCCAATTTGAGGACACCAAAATGTGACATGCTCAAACAGGGTATACATCTGGTGCAACTTGTCTACAAATATATTTGTTTCTCATCTGTTGTTAATATGTTGCTACCATCCCAGGTATGCAGGGAATAGCAAAAAATTGCACATACATTGTAACTAAAGGTTTCAAATTTCAGATTTTCCAAAAGTGGAACACACGCTACTTTTGGTGTCCACCTTGTTTTCTGGTAACAAATGTTCCACAGCAGAGCTAGAATATGGACTAGCAAATGAGATAACTTAGTAAAACTTCTTCAATTTGAAGAATTCCCTGAATAAACAATAAACAATGCAAGATTGCTTTCAAAATCTACTAAAACTAATAGATCCTGGGTACTTGAAATTAGGGGAAATTTTTGGTGTCCATCGTAACACGTGTTCTGCCGGCGTTTTTCACGGGTAATAGTTCTGTTAATTTTATCATCTGCAATCAAATTATCTTATCTATAGCACAAAGGTCTATAAAACAGATGAATAAAATCAATCCAAATATAGATTTTTAAAACTGTGGCAGCCATTTTCATTTTGGTGTCCACGTTTGGACACTGTGTAACAAAAGTTCCATGTATTTTCAGAGGTAGGAGAAATTCGCGAAGAAATGAACACAGCCTTGTTTAACTGGCAGGATATAGCCGTAAGTAACCACAAACTAAAACTTGGAGGTATTGAACTTTTGCATGAAGAAAAAGAGCTAATTCTCTAACTCATGGAACATTTGTTATGGTGGACACCAAGCATAATTCATAAAAATGCCAATAGAAACCCATATGTATAAGAAAAAATTTAAATTATGTTCATGAATATCGTTCAAGACTGTTTGAACTGTCTCCTCTGGTTATATGGATCTCTCATGAATGTTTATTGATTACTCAGTGTGTTCAGAGCATTTTATAAAGGAATTTATATTTTTCAGTCTGATGTCACACTTCCCCTCCCCAGTATTATAAAATTACTCATATATTTGAGGAAGTATTAACTAACTGTATATTTGAGGAAGTATCTTAACTAACTATAAACACCAGATAATCAAATTAATGTTCTTCAGAAATAACTCTTGACTTGTATTGTATGGAGTGTCTTATACATGTAGTGTTGCACGACTAAGTCGCCAAAAGTTGGAGTCGCAACTATCTTCAAGGAGTCGTGACTCCGACTTTAGGAATGCAAGAGTCGACTCTCTGGATCACTGTGAAAACATCGATGACAATCAACATCACAGTCTTTTCATTTCATTGTTATATAAAATCATGGCCAGTTCAGTTCAAGTAGAGACATATACGGGGTATATATTCAGGTTGTTGGAACTGAAATCATTGAAGGAGGACACTGAACAGTCACTGTATAGGCTGTAGTATCATTCTTTTTACCTATTGATCATGCCGACAGACCCAAACGCCGAGAGTCGCCAAATAGTCAGAGTCGCGACTTTTGATGGGCGACTAGTCGATTCCGAAAAATGCTGGAGTCGTGCAACACTAATGTCTTATTAGGCCTATATTTTGCATACTCAAGCAAGCACAGCCATGTACATGATGGTAGTGTAGACCTTCATTTTGCTGGATTTACTCTCATCCTGCCAATAATAAAGGCAAGAATTGATCCATTCCTGATGCAATAAGCAATGACAACACATGACCGACCAGTCTCTTCGGCTGAGCAAATATAATGCATCATGCGGTAGAACCCTTTGAACTGCTGAAGAATGTTTCCAACTCTAAGGAATTGTCACAGAGAGAACATAAACAGCCATGACATGAGGATCTGTACATTATTGAAAGTCAAAATACTTCGGTAACCCACTGTAAGCTACATCTTAACTTACTGACGAATAATGTTATGTTTCAGTTACATGCATTTTTCCCATAGATTACACACCAATACAAAATCATGTACTATTCATACAAATTTGTTATGTTTCAGTAACATGCTTTTTCCCCATAGACTACACACCAATACAAAATCATTAATACAAATTCATACAAATTAAAATTTCAAGACTAAAGTAAAACTACAACATACACATTAAATGCCAAAATAATTTGCAGTTTCAGAAAATGATGTCAAATAGTACTAATAAAAGGGATGTCAGAATCAAGCTCATACAAGTAAAGGAGAAAAACCCTTAGAAATCTGATTACCGTAGAGGCACTTACCTTTGTGATTGAATCCATGTCCTTGAGTAATTCCTACACGGAATCCAAGAGAGAAATTACAAAACAATAATCAGGTAAAGAGTGTAGGCCTAAATATCAATCAAAGCACATTGATTTTCACTTATTTAAAATAATTAAAGGCATTGTTTTGTTTAACAATGTTGTCAGTTACTTGTACACATACACGATCCTCCATGCAACTAGTCTAGTGTCTCTGATTAGGTTTACTGTACAAGTGCTTTTAAAAATTGAAAAATCAATGAGAGATCATTTACATTTTCTCCCACAGACTGCTATGATAGATCTATCAAATTTTTGTCCACATGACATTATGTACCGTTGTATTGTTATTGTATTATTATCAGATTTTTAAACATTGTTTAACAATGAAACAGAAAGTGATATTTGAATTTTACATGAATTATTCAATCTTATGGTACAGGTGAAATATGTTACCTTTTACAATGATCAAGGGGATTCTAAAGTAAAGAATGCAATTTCATCATCTCGCTTCCTGACCTCCAAATAATGCAAAAAAAAAATGGCTAAATTTAGCCTAGGTACAGCCAGTTTGTACAAACTTACAGTAC
>JZLH01S0391295.1:36960-56331 GCA_001188425.1 Eucidaris tribuloides | reverse complement strand
CTTAACTCAACAGTAACTGTATTCCCGGGATGTCATGCTCCAAACATGGATGAGATTATATGTTTCTGAGAATGTGATTAATGTCATCGAAAAATATGTCAACACAAATTATAATAATATTAGTACCACTGAAATATTCTTCAAATTCAGTGACGATACTTCTGAAAGACTTCTCCTTTTCCTGTCACGGAAAAGTCAGAGAATTTGAGAAAAGTTGCTAACATCAAAGAAAAAGACAGGAAAATTTGCTTTTCCAGAGGTCCAACTGTCTCATCCCGTGTCCCTAGAAATATGGTGAAGCAACAGTATACGCTGAATATTTCACAGTGGTTTTATTTTCACGAATTTTGCGACTCCACAGACTTGAAAATTTTCATTTCCTGATTTACCTGTACAGCTTTAATGCAAATGCAATAAACACGTGAAAATAAACTTTAGAGAATTCTCCATCTCGAAGCCAAATCGCGAAATATATTATGTATACAGAAGGTCAAAATGATGATTTTGGAATTTTTAATCAGGGAATGTTTGTTTCCATGAAATGCTGGGAACCATATCTCACAAACACTTATCATTTTGGATAAGAGAATTTCACTCTCACAGTGGTTTCGGTGGAAGTCCATTCTGTCATTTACCTTGCATTTTTAATGCCTCCATACTGAAGTTCATATATGCAGTTCTTGAAGGGAGAATTTCGTAATGCATTTTGTTTGATTCTCTGACGAAAATAACTGTACAATATGTGCACATGGTCTTTGATATTTTTAGGTCATAACATGTATTTTTGAAAATATGTATTGATATTTTACATGCAAAGAAAGACCTTTCATACTTGAAAAAGAGAAAATATAGTTTCTCCACAATAGTTCTGTGATATTACTTTATTGACTCATTAGTTTTGTATAGCTCTCCATACACTTTGCAGCCTAAATTGTTGAGTTCGTAAACATAATATAGTACATAGCACATTTCCACAGAGGAAATACATTCATGTTTGTGATCATAGTACATTCCGTAACGGTCAGTGATGTAAACATTGATCAGGAAGAGCTCCTTTACACACTCATTTCTTGAATAGTTTGATTACATAACCATTGTCAGCATTACAGAGTATACCACATATCCCACTGAAAAATCTGTTGCGTAAGTGTACAACTTAGAGAATTAAAATCATTATAAAAAAAAATAATGTAAGCAAGTGTTACTATCACAAAGTAGGGTGACTTAGAACAAATGTTTTATTATAGCAGGCTTTTTCACCTTCAAGTTTACTGCCATAAATATAGTATGATCTGTTTACAGAGTGGACCACTGGGTCCCTTGACAGTGAAAAGTTATGAAAAAAGTTTTTTTTTAAGTTGAATGCCATATGTGTAGATTAAGTATGGAAAGTTGCATTCAATTTGGAAATTGGGGGGGGGGTGTGGATCTGGCAGTCCCCCAGGTTCATAGTCATCTCTTATGTACCCAGAATTTTTCCACATGAAAATCCCCAAAATGGACACAAATGATCAGTTCGTCTGCGATAGTCTGGCATGATTTCGAAGGTAGCACATGTGTCATGCCTTATCCTGAATCTTCCAATGGAATTGTGATTGACATTATTTGATGAGCAAAGAGTCAAGAGAAGGACATGATTCTTCAAAATGAGTATTTTTTAAAAAAAAAGTGAGGAAGTAACCATTATTTATGTGACTATGCCTTTCTTTGCGGTTTGCAGTAATGAAGTAATTTGTATGTGTGTGCTGATGTGTGTCTATTTTAACATGCCACTCCTCAATTAAGTTTGTTTCTTGCTAATACCTAAATGGACATAACATTTCAGAACATGCACATCTTTTCCTCTTGTTCCCTAAATTCTTACTCTTTCTGGCTGACATTTGCATCAAATAATTATTTTTTACACAATATTTTTCAAATTCAATAATTTCAGCTATTAAGTATAATATGGTACAAGTGTTTTGCTTTCATTAAATTCATTGTAAGTATGTACATTTCAAATACTCAGCCATCATTTAGTGTGTGAAAGGCATCTGATACACCTTGTTCACATGTTTCATATATATAATTTGATAGGATTTCCTGCATTATTTGTTTTTGTTTTGTTGGATTTGTAACTGGGTCAAATAACTACCTGGAACATGATTAATTAATGATCCATACAGGAATTTTACTTCTTCTTGTAATGTTACAAATGAAAGTGTTCTATTAAAACCAGGAGCAGAAAGGGGCTTAGTTAAACAATCAGAAGGAGAAGCTCAAATTTTTAGGACATATAATGAGAAAGAAGTTGCTTAAAAAGTAATCAAATGTGGGACATATTACAAAATAACACACATACAACAGACAGAATGATAGAGAAAAAGACAACATTTTTGGGAAGCTTGAAGAGTCAAGTGAATGACAGACTACAACACAGAGGTTAATAGGTCATCAACCAATATCTCCTCCAAATATCAAAGAATAGAAAGAATGGAGAACGGTGGAAAAATATGATCATCTGTGTTGTCAGAGAACATGGTGCATCAGAAAAGAGATTAAAGCCGACATACAGTTTAGGTCAGTTAGACAAGTTTTCCAGCAATCTTTGAAAAGTATTCTATTGTCACTCCAGACATCAGAAAGCTACATTAAACTTAACAAAAGAAGTTTTGGAATCACATATTGTGATCAGCAAACAGATATTCCATGTACATTTCCTCATTTCCTGTGGCCAAAAAAGATGCGCGTCCCCCCCCCCCCTTCCCCATGTTTCAGGGTGTTTTTTTATCCACTCAAACACTATCATGTAAGTCAGATATCAGAGATCGACTGTGGGGCTTCCAAAATGTTAAACATTGTCTTTAATTGCAATAATTTGATTAATTTCACTCCTCGTCCGATCGAGGATCGAGATCCAGCAGCTGGAGGGAGAAGGCGCACAAGCAAAGGCAGGAGGCGGCCTGGCCCAGAGCAGTCGGAGAAGGAGCGCACCTGGCAGGAGCGGCAGCAGGAGCTTGACCAGCTGCGCAAGAGGGGGTCGAGCGCCCATTCCAGAACCACCAGGCCGCCGAAAGCGGAGAAGCGGCTGGAGCCACGAGGCGTCGGCTGAAGCGGCAGAGCGTGGACATCATGGCCAGCAGCTGAGATTAACCGGCGGAGAAAGGCGCGGTCACCAGCGGGAGATGGAGGAGAGGCTGGCGGAGCTGGAGACGGAGAGGGCCTCCGTGGAGGAGATCCGCCGCACCCTGGAGGGCCAGATGGAGCGGAGCAAGCAGGAGATGCAAGGTACAGGGTGTATGAGATGTTGACAAGAATTTAAAGGCCCACTGTCATGACAGGATGAAAAATGTCCTCTTTTGACTAAAATCATAAAAAGGGTACACTAATGACACCCATAATGCAACGGAAGCATCCATGGTAGTGTGGAAAAATACAATATTTTCTTCTCACAATATATGTATACTATGGCAGTGCAACAGTCCATGTTCGTGAATATGTGCCTGTATTCCAAGACTAGTTGACATCCTCTCTGTGGTAGAGTTGACCCTTGACAGTGGGCCTTTAAAGACTGCATTCTTGATTTCCACACCCCACTTATTTTGCTCAAGGTATTGATCCAGCTGTGAATTAAATTACAGTGTTCAAAACTTGGTTTTTGTATTTTTCAGTTCTTGAGATATGAATTTTTAGCTCACCTGAGCCGAAGGCTCAAGTGAGCTATTGCGATCGCTTTTTGTCCGTCGTGTGTCGTGCGTCGTTCGTCGTCCGTCGTGCGTAAACTTTTACACATTTTCATCATCTTCTTTAAAACCCATGATTGGATTTAGCCCAAACTTGGCAGGAATGATCCTTAGGGGGTGGGGATTCAAGGGTCCTCAAATCGTACCCCTGGCCCCCCTAGGGACCCAGAGGGAGGGCCATAAAGGGCCAAAATTAGGTAATTTTCAAACATCATCTTCTCTAGATCCAGAAATAGTTTGGCTTAGTCACTGTGTGTGTAAATACCTGTATATGTGGTGACTTATTGTTCCTCATGACAATGCCCAGGGTGGTGTTTTCTCTACGGGCACCACAGAGAGTTTGTGAGACCTCAGGTGAGCGTCGTGCCCCCGGGGCTCTTGTTAATCATTTATGAATCATTTGCCCATGTTATGTATGTGTGAAAAGGTAGTCTGGATTCCACACATGAGCTGTAGCTTTTACCCTGTTGGAAGTGGTAGAGTCCATTTATGTAGCAGAGACTTGCTAGGCACTGGTCTAAATTTAACAGACTGGTGTTCTGATGATCTTTGATTGACACACATTAATTTTATACTGGATGATACATATATCACAAAGTGTGATCACACTAAACTCTAAAACCATCAAATAATGCCTCAATCAGCTTGAATTTTATGAAAATTGACTTTTCAGCCACAAGCCTTATGAGAGGTGAAGATTGATGTGAATCTTAACATTGTGAATAGCTTTAGCTTGTTTGCCTAATGAGCTCATTTTGGGGTGTACAAATAAAAGAATTCATGAGGTTAGTGTATTCAAAGAGTTACATTGTAAATGGAGTATCGTCATAAAATTGTTCTCATGTTTTTAGATGATATTGAGGCAGAGAAAACGAGACTTGGTGAACTGGAACAAAAGAGGGCAGCAGAAGTAGCCAGATCAGTGGAAGAACTCCTGGAGCAGAAACGAGACCTTGAGAGACAGCTGGCTGAGAAGGAGCAGGAGCACAGGGAGAGCATCAGGCAGGTGGATGAGAGGGAAGCTAAGATGAAACAAGATATGAAAAAGGTAAGATCTTCTGTCTTAAAGGGAAATAACATGATCGGGGGCAGTCCTTCACTTGGGTAAAACTATGCTAATGTTGGATCAAGTAAACTATGCAAAGACTCTGCTGTGAAATTTTGCTGGTCAAATGATGACATAAATGGTACCCTGGGGTACCAAATAGAAATCCACCATTTTCTTGAATTATTTATTTTAAATTCAGCACTGTTCCCTGGGTTACAAAACTGTGTAAAAGTTATGTTTGTAGTGTTTTTTTTTCAATGTTCAAAAGCTCTTTTTGCACAAAATGTATTCTAAAATGATGTTATACAACATAAAATAACAACCTCAGCATTTTGTCAGTTTATGTCTTTCTGTTGTGCACTGGCACAGCCTCAGCATCATAACTGAAGAAAATACTTCTTTAGGCAGGTTTTGTGACAGGCAAATTTGTTGTGTAGCGTTCTATGGGATTAATTTCTCTCGGGGCATGAGAGAAATTCAGTACTGGTATGTTCATGCTTGATTTTCCTGAAGTAAACAAACTCATGACAAATCCTTGTAGGTAGGAGATACACTCCAACTGGCATATACACTCATATATCTTTCAACCATTTTGGTTCTAGTCTCTAGAGGCATTTTGTGTTTGATGGGAGCTGAAGAATGAATTATGTGTTCATTTTACAATTGGTTTCACCTTCTGTGATGGCTCCTGCCAGCAGCATGCAAGTCATAATACATTCTCTACTAAATTGACCCTTATTTAAATGATAATTCCTTTTTGCCATATTGAATTTTACCACCAATCCAAGCTATTATTATTTTCTTTATGATGGACACAAGAATTAGAATCACAAAGGGATATATTTTGTAAAATGTATGTTAAAGGCACTGTATAACAATGTTTCCAGTTTAAAAAAATCTGAGCTACATGATTCCCCATGCTACGAGTGTCTTTGATACAGTCTAAAAATGAAGCCCTGAAAAAATTACAGTGTAAAACAATCATTAAGTGCTTTAAAAAAAATGAAAATCATTGAGAGACCATTCCAGCTTTTCTCCATAGACTGCTGTGTTGCAGAATTTCCTATCGCCCGATATAAAATTAATGTGCCAATTTGTATCTGCACATATTGTACTAGTAACAGCATAACTGTCCAAACTTTTGTGTTCTAGGGTGTTTATTTGTCCATTCAAACACTGTCAGATATGTCAGATAGCAAAGTTCGACAATTTTTTAAACGGGTCTTCCACAGTGTTATATAGTGTCTTTAATATTATTTTTTCTTTATCATCATGTTGGTGTAACCTCGTTTTATTTTTCAGTTGCGAGATGAAGTTGACATGAAGAAAGAGAAGTTACAACAGGAAAGAGATGAAGAGCGGCATTTCTTGCAAGTGGAGAGGGAAAAGCTGGAAGCACTCCGGGCCAAACAAGAAATTGCTCAAATGATCTCCTCGAAAATGGAGGAATCCCTTAAGAAGCAGCTAGCCAGAGAGAGCAATGAGATTGCGAAGGCCAGAGAGGAGTTTGAAAAGCTCAAACAGAGACAGCTAGATGCCGTAGAGGAAGCAGAGAAGAATATCCAGGGCAAGGCCGAGTATCTGATAGGACAGATCTGGGAGAAAAGGTCAAGGCTGGAGAATGAAAATATAGACTTGGATGAAAGGGAGAGGGAGATGAGAAACAGACTGGACAATGGGAATTTTTCTAGCGATGACGAGAGGGATTTCCTAGAGAAGTCTCTTGAGGATGTGGCCAAGAGGAAAAGGCTCATCCGGGAGGAGAAAGACTCATTGGACAAGGAGGAGGAGAATGTCGAGAAACTGATTGAGGAGGAGTTTGTCGACCTGGAGCAGTGGAAACAGAAAGATCAGAAGCTGCTGGAGGAGAAGTGGAAGAATCTACTCCAGATCGAAGCGGCGAATCTGCAGTTCATCGAGCAGGAGGTGGTCGACAGGAACATGGCCTGGGAAGGGCAGAAGCAGAAGTTGGCGAACATGGAGAAGCAGTTGAAGAACTTCCACCAAAGGCAGGAGGACCTCTCCAGCCAAGATGCCGCCGCTGCGGAGGAGCTTGACTCCGAGAGGAAAACGCTGAGAGACACTTTCTGTGATCAAGAGCAGGATCTCAGAGATCAGATGGCCAAAGTCGACAGGAAGATATCCGAGATCGACTCCCAGGATGCCGGAAACGCTGCCCTGGGAGTGGCCATCAAGCAGCAGAAGGGCAGGTTGGACAGTGTGGAGCACAAGCAGGCAGAGATTGTGGACAGCTACCAAGAGAAGCTGACAACGAGTGAGGCAGAACTGGCCAGAATCAACGAGGAGATTGTGAAGAAGAGGGGAAAGCTGGAAGAGTTGAAACAGACTGGCAGTTTTATGGAAGGCCAGTTTAGGGAAGAACAGAGAAAACTGGATGATAAGTTACAAGTAAGCAATAAAGGAATTAACTTTTCAAAAAAATAAGCTCAATGTATGAAGACGTTTTGATCTAAATCAATGATCAAGATATTTTCCATAAAATTTGTATAATTTCTACAATATTCACTTAAGAATAAACATTCATTTGGATATAAGAACTATAAAAGTTCTTTCAAACATATTGATTTTAATCAATTTGCAAATGAATTATTTCAACCTTTCTTTCATGATCAAAAAGTTGCATGGTCAAACTGTTTTGGTTCTCCTGCTTTGTGGATCTGATATTAAGGTTTCCCCCTTACTGTTTTTATTGACTCATTTCAGGAATAAATTGAATTAAAAATTGAGAATTCCATCTCTTTACAGTTTGTTTCAGTTTACGAAACATTTCAAACTGGAATATCCGTTTTACTATATCTATCATGTGTAATTGTGAAAGAAAACAACAGTTCTTTCATGTATGGCTAGACATATTGCTATTTCCTGTACGTGTTCACTTTTCAGCGGGTTCAGATTCACGAAGAGGAGATGCAGCAGGCGGAAATTGAGCTGACGAAACGGAGACAACACTTTGAAGAGGAGAGGAAGAGAGAACTGGAGAGAATAGATGAAGAGAAGAGTAAACTTAATGAATTGGAAAATCAAGAGAGGTATGTTACAAGACGGTCATCACCAGTTCAAGTTGTAACTGGATTCAGTTTGAAGAACAGGGATTTGACATTGAATTTGAAATGTGTCTTGTGGATTTAATTCACAGTAGAAGTATTTCGTGTCCATTAGATACAAGGCCAAGGCCATCCCAAAACACTACCTATGGTTTATATAGGTGACTTGGAGCACGGTCGTGACCAAGGCAACCAAAAATTGGCCTTGAGGCGGGCCTCAACTGCGACACTGAATCTTATCCTCCTAGGAATTCTCGCTACATAGAGTAAGTTTGCATAATTATGATAAATCTGATGGATGTTACAAATTCAGACAGTGTAGCGACGTGGATTTACATTGTTATGCCTCCGCAAGGAAGTTGCCGGAGGCATCATATTTTCGGGTTGTCTGTCCGTCCGTCCGTTACTGGTTCTCGTTACCGCGATAACTTAAGAACCGCTGATCAGATTTTGATGTAATTAGGGACAAGTATGTACTATGAGGCAAAGATAAACTGATCAGATTATGAAGTTCAAAGGTCACAGGGCTAAAACATGTCTGATTTGGGCTCGTTACCACAATAACTTATAGAACAGCTGATCGTATTTTGATGTAACTAAGACGAAGTTATGTATTATGAGCAACAATGGAACCTTATTAGATTTAGAGTTTCAAAGGTACAGGCGGCCTAAAACAATGTCTGATCTTTGTGCTCTTACCGTCGCAAATAAATTGGAGAACAGGACCTGTGGGAATTTGATCTAACTGTGGGTGAGTATGGTATTGATTATAAGTCAACAGGTACACAGTATCTATTAGGATTTTAGGAGTTGGAAAGGGTCAAACGTCAGCGAGGCCCCATACCTGTTGTCTTTTAAACCGATTTAATTTAAGAATGGCTCGATGGATTTTCGATGAAACTTGGGTAGTAGTGTGTTAGTATTGTAAGGCAATCCAATGATAACGATAGAGTTGGAGGTGATAGGTCAGAAGGTCAACAACGCTTCCGTACAGGTGTTTGATTTGGCTTGTTACGCGATATACTCAAGAGCGTTTATCATCTATCAATGTAACGTTGGTTCAAGTATTTAGTGATGAAGCCCAGATTTCCTTGTACGAGATTTATAAAAATAATAATAATAATAATTTTAGTGATTGGAGAAGTCCCAATCCCAGACCATGTGTGGATTTGTGTTAATTCAATAAGATGCTTCACCAGTATCTAGATTTGGTATGATATGATAACAAACAATCGTTATCATTCACATTAAGTTTGGTGAAATTGTTTCAATAATGATGCTGATAATATTTTTCTGGGTTAAAGGCACTATATAACAATGTTTCCATTTTTTAAAAAAATGTGAGCTACATGATTCTCCATGTGAGTAGTGTCTTTGATAAGGTCTAAAAATGAAGCCCTGAAAAAATTACAGTTCACAATTATCGTAAAGTGCTTTAAAAGGGTAAAAATCACTGGGAGACCATTCCAGTTTTTCCCCATAGACGGCCGATGATAATTCATTTGCCAATTTTTATCTGTACATATTTTACCAGTGACAGCATAACTATCTGAACTTTTGTGTTCTAGGGTGTTTATTTGTCTATTCAAACACTGTCAGATAGCAACATTTGACAATTTTTAAACGGGTCTTCCACAATGTTATATAGTGTCTTTAATTTTCCTAAAAAATGGTAGGATCAACAGGCTGGTGGAGGAGGAGGTGAAGAAACGACTCCTGGAGGAGAGGAAGGAGAGGGAGAAGACCGTCTTGATGCAAAAGGAGGTGGAGGAACGAGAACGAGAACGGAAGATGGCCGAGATGAAGGAAGCCCATGAGAAGGAGATGGAGGAGATGAGGATGCAGTTGGCCATGAGGTAATGTTAAAGAGAAATAAGAAGAGTGGAAGTAGTCCCAATTTAGGGCACGAAGCTCCCAGAACCAAGTATACCGATTGTGTTGGCTCAGTTGGTAGAACGTCCGCCTCACAACTGGGAGGTCGGGGGTTCAAGCCCGTTCAAACCCCGGCCGCGTCAGACCAAAAGACATTAAAAGATGGGAGTTGCTGCTACCCTGTTTGGCATTCAACGATTTAAGGGATAGAGCAATGTCAATCTGGCGCTGCTCAGTGGCTGCCGGGCCCATGATCAATTGGGCAAAATGAATTTTTGGAGGATTTCTATTTCTGATTTCTATTTCGAACAATAAAATATGGATGATGATGATGATGATGATGATGATGATTATACTTTCATTTCAGTCATACATTTCCTCAATTTTTATCAGGAAATGCATTGACGGTGAAATTTGTTGTGTAGCTTTGTGTAGCTGGGCTGGAAATTTACTCAATACTGGTAAATTAATGCTTGTTTTCCTCTAGTAAACAAATTCAGGACAAATCCTTCCAGCCTGAATATACACACTACCCAGTCTATATATATATTGGTATGTGTTTTAACTCATTTGGTTCTTGAAGCATTTTGACTTCTCCCAATTATGTAAATGCCCTTTAAAGTCACACGGTTGTCTTAACCCTAAAAAGGCTGGGAGGGGGGCGGAATCCGCAGGTGTTAATCTTCACATTGTGAACGATTTGAGCTGATTTCATTCATTTTACCGTTTTCTGACGTGCAAATCCCTTGCTCTGTCTTTAAAAGCTGTTACAAATTATTGGCAAAAAATTTTGCCCAAATTTGTGAACTGTAGTGGCTATGCCTCATTGAGTTTTACAAAATTTGTGTGAATCACCCTCTATAAATGATGACTGGGTAACTTTACCTTTTTTCCCACCATACATGAAATCTACAAAATTTTAAGGGTTTCAAAATATCGGGCGATGATACTAATTTCAATCATTCAAAGCATTATAACACAGAATACATCTGTTAGCAATTAAAATACTATGTAATAAACTTGTTGGAAATATGTCAAACAAATTTACTGCAGATATAGGGACTACAAAATTATGTTTTAAATGTTTAGGAAACTTGCCTGTGACAAGCAAAGGGTTAAGGCCATAAGAGAAACTGGGAAAAAAAACAATGGACATACATGTAGGTAGAAACTCGAAAACACACAATTCACAGAAATCTAGTTTTTGATATCTCATTAACAAAATAAGTAGAAAACGCCTACAAACTGAAAACTATATAATGATACACCAATGGTTTTATATTTTAACCAGAAGTTAAAAGGACAACTTGTTTCTTAATTTTTGAAAGCAAAATGTTTTATGTAAGTGCCACAATTATAGCTGATGATGGTGAGTGTATAACACTTTTTGCTATTTTTCACATTGTTTTTGGTTTCACTGAAGAACACAGAATTGGACATTGATCAATTATACATGAATAAGTCAACAGTGAATCATATTGAATTACTGTAGGGATAAGCATTGATATACATTTTGGTACATTTAATCTACTGTTGTACCCTTATGAATATACTGTTTGTGTGCTCATTTTTTTTCTTCTGTTGTTCTTTTGCAGGAGCCATTCCATTGCTGAACTGAATAATTCCAGGTTATCTTTAGTAAGTTGATACTTTAATACTTGTCATTATTAGTAGGGTTAAACTCAAAACTTCTGTATCTGCCACAAATGTTTCCAGAAG
This sequence comes from Eucidaris tribuloides, assembly GCA_001188425.1. Lineage (NCBI taxonomy): Eukaryota > Metazoa > Echinodermata > Echinoidea > Cidaroida > Cidaridae > Eucidaris > Eucidaris tribuloides. The sequence goes on along the minus strand of JZLH01S0391295.1, from coordinate 44,905 downwards.
CATGATTTTTATTACCACAGGTAGGGGGGGGGGACGTTGCTTAGCTTTTCTGTTACATCAGTCGTTCACTATACACAACCATAGGGCAAAAGTATAATCTGAAATATTATTATATTATTTTGTTGTTGTCAATATTTTCATGTGTTGTTGTTTTCTCCCAAAACAATTTATCATGCAACTTACTGTCAGTGTGAGGTTTATGCTAATGTAGTGATGGCTGTACTGAATAAAGTTAATATCCTGAATAAAGTTTGAAAATTTAAGTGTACTTAAACATGGCAAGAATTAATTTTCCTTGTTTACTCAGTGAAATTCTACTGAACATGAAGGAACTCTGCATCGACTTGTATCTCATCTTATTTTCCATTTTTTTTTTCATTTCTCTTCTGACAGAATACAGACAGCAGTCAGCAGACCCCACCCCGGAGATTATCGGTAAAAACCTCTTTTTTAACAGCAATTCAGTTTAGATTACATTGGTTATTGTTTTTTTAATGGTCAAAATAAAATTGATTAATATATTAATTTATAACAGTCTACTTACCTAGCAAATGCCGGATTTGCACTCCTGTGCCTGCTGAACAATGTAAACTGGTCCCATGTTAAAGGTTAGTGACATGATTGGAAACTCTTGAAAATGCCTCAAGAACCAAATCACTTGAAATATATACCAACTATACACCAGCTGGAGTAGATCTCCCAGTTGGAAGGATTTGTCTCTAATTTCTTTACTTAAGGAGAATCAAGCATGAACATTAATTCTATCGGGGCTCGATAGAAATAAGACCCATAGAGAGCCACACAGAAGGTTTGCCTGCCACGAGTGATATTGACAGTAGTTAGTTTAGAATGAGTCAACGTTTGACTACAAGATTTTCACAGGAGAATCCTTGCATAGTTTACTTGATTCTAGAGTAGTTTCAGCCCAAGTTGAGGACTACCCCCAATCATGTCATTTACCTTTAAGGGAAGCAGAGTTGTTTCTAATAACCATTAATTCATATAATATTCATGATTTAACTTTTGTTCAATGCAAAATAAAACTGATAGCTATTGAAGTGATGGAGGTGAATTATTTTGTCTTTGAAATTATGCTAGTCACAGCATTCACCAGTGGGAGAGTACCTTGTATTTTCACATATACGGTACTGAGAATTTTTCTTCCAATGGTGCAAGAAACATCTGTTTTCAAATCAAGGTATTTAGCAAGTTAGAGTTAAAGGCAGGGAATCTCTTTTGCATGCCTAAACATTAACATTGTGCAAATACAATGGCATTTAGAAGAAAATGCCATCTGGGAACCTTTAGCAAAATATAGGTGCTAGAAACTCAGTTTTAGTGGAATTATAGTGACCGTTAGACTCAGATTTGAATTTTTTTTCTCGCGAGAAAAAAATTCCTACCATAGAATGTACACTAAACGGTTATTGTTTTTCTCTTGCATTTTTCAAATTCTAGGCTATCACTGGCCCCAGATTTCACAGACATGCCCTTCATCAATAGCCTAAGGGCATGGGTTATCTTTTCCTGGTCTGCGGGGATGTTTGCAAATGAGATCCACTGCCTTTAAACAGTAACCTGGTTTTCCTAGCAAGTGTCTGTTCAGTCATAAATGGATATTTCATCAAACTTTCATGTTTTTATCTTGATTTACAAATCTAGGACCTGAGCTACATCGAGACACCTCACACACAGTCCCTGAACAACCCCATCCAGATTAGCATCCCGAGGTTCATGCAGCGGGGTCATGGCTGGGACTCCTACTTTGTCTTTGAGCTACATGTAAGTGTATTACAGCTCTCCTCCTCTTCCTCCTTTTCCTCCTCCCCATCATTTTCACCTTTCTCTTTTCTCTTCCTCCTCCTCTTCCTCCTTTTCTTTCCTCTACTCCTCATCCTCTTCACCCTCTTTACTTTTCTCCGTACTCCTCCTCTGCCTCCTCCTCTTTTCACCTTTCTCCTTACTCCTTCTATTCTTCCTTCACATCTTCTTTCCATCATCTTCTTTCTCTTTTCTCTCTTCATCCTCCTCTTCCTCCTCTTTCTCATCGTCTTTCTCCTCATCATCTGTCTTTACCTCCCGTGCCTCCTAAAGATTCTTCACTTTCTTATTCTTCTCCCTCCTCATGATTCTCCAAATGCTTCCCAATGTCCTAATTCTTCCATGACTTTTTTTTGTCTCGCCTGAACGAAGTTCGGTAGAGACCTAGTAACCACTGTTAGTCTGTTGGTCTGTTGGTCTGTTACAAAAATGTTAAAGTTTTTGTTTAACTTTATCTCATTTCTTTATTTCTTCATCAATTGTGTTCACACTTGGTACAAATGATCCTTGGATAATACCACATTTGTGTTGATGAGGATTATGAGGTCAAAGGTCATCTAGGGGTCAAAAGGTCAAATTATTTGAGGCCATGTGCATCATTTTTCTTGTTACGAAAATGTTAGTTTTTGTTTAACTTGCTCTCATTTCTTTATTTCTGCATCACTTGGGTTCACACTTGGATCAAAAGATCCTTGGGTAATACTACATGTGTGTTGATGAGGATGATGATGTCAAATGTCATCTAGGGGTCAAAAGGTCAAATGATATGAGTTACAAAAATGTTAAAATTTTTGTTGAACTTGCTCTCATTTCTTTATTTCTGAATTAATTGTGTTCACACTTGGCACAATGATCCTACAAAGGTTGCATCAAAGGTCATCTATGATCTAGGGGTCAAAAGGTCATATTGCATGTTTTATTGATCGCGAAATCAGGCGAGACTCGTGGTTCACAAATCACTTTGTGTGTACTAATGCCTCTTTGTTCTTTGCTTCTGTCGTCGCAATCTGACTTCACTAGTCCTCCTCCGACGACGACGACGATGATGAAGACTCCTCCGACTCTGACTCTGACTTGCAATTCCTCTGACTCCTCCGAGTCCGAGTGAAAATTTAGATTGCAGATTTTTGCAATTTGATTTATCTCAACAGATGTATATTGTACATACACATCATGTAATAACTGACCTACAGTTGGACTGTAGGGTAAGGCCATTTTTTGTGACTTTCCGTGGTCCCATCCGTGGTATTTTACAAATCCCTAATGATGATTATTCAAATATTGCTAAACCCATAAATCTGGTTTGTTATCCTAATACCATGTGCGCGTTTTTGAGAAAATTAATTATGACGGTTATTCATGATGTCGTGACCAAGTACATGTTAGCAGTGTACAAACCACCGGGGACTTTCACCGTGTTCAAAAGTAAATTACGTGGCTATAATGTCATTCCGTTATATCCTCGTTCGCAAACTTGGGAGTGCTTGACAACCTATGCCGTCACAATGCTTTTGTGAAACCGAAGATGTTTGAAAACTGAATAGGAATTGTGGTGCAGCATTTGAGGGCAGCCATTCTATAAATAATGGAGAACTGCGTGAATTGCTTTTGTTAGGTTCATACAAAAGAATACCTTCTCTGGCAGTGCTTTCCAATGTGCATTAACGTAGAGCACAGGCATTCATAAATATTAATAACATAGCTGTAAAGAGCAATCTAGCAGGTGATGTTCATGTCTGTGAATTCGCTATTAACGGTGATTCCTTCTTCTACGAATGGGACTGAGGAATTTGCCTCACTAATTCGTCGATTATCTCATCAATGCGCTTGCAAATTTTGGAGAACAAAGGTTTTTTCTTATCAGCAACTTCATCTTAATCAATTTGTAATGCTATTTTTTAATACCACTCTGGAGACTACGGAACTTTTTTCCTAGATCGTTTTTTGGTCCATGCCCTACAGTCCAAGTATATCGCTAACATTTTGTTCACATTCTAATTATATCAAGTGATCTCAGCTGACCAAAATATGGTTCATGTCATTTGATCCAAGCAATTTTTGTTGAAATATTTCATTTTCATAACACTCTGTTTGATGCTTTGTTTTGTAGATTAAAGTGTTGAACGAGTCGTGGGTGGTGTATCGACGTTACAGGAGATTCAGGGAACTACACGATTACATGAGAAGAAAATACAAAGAGGTAAAGGGAGTTTGTGAGCGAGAACAGTCCTCCTCAACTTTTTTTCATTATTTGGATAAGTGTTTCAGGGACACGTTTTATCCAATACATAAGAAAAAGAATGAAATATGATTACATATGAATTTCAAAAATTATTCATCACTAATGCCCCCCTAAACATCAAATTAGCAACATCTGTCTCTGGTATTTACATGTACAGGATATGTATAAGAATCTGTGCTGTGTTTGTTGTACATGTATCTTTTCATGCATTGTTTAAAAATTTAATTGCTCTGGATCAAAACTAAATGAATATTTTTCAATAAAATCATAATTTTGTTGTAATTAGAATAGTTTTAATCATAAATTTAGAAATTTAAGTTAAGTTCATAGATCTTTGTGTAGTATGTACATGAAAAATTGTGACATCACTGCCATTGTCAATTTGCAGTAAATATGAATATTCATGAGCAGGTATTTGTGATTATGTTAACTATAATTTACAGATTTTGGAAGGTTTCAGATGCCTCCAGTAAGCATGTTTATTCTGCAAATTAATGTTAAATTCATTCACTAATAATGGCAAATACATTGTGTTTCTTCCAGATTAATATCCTACACTTTCCACCTCGCCGAATCTTTGGCAACAAGTCCGAGAGAGTCGTATTGAGGAGGAGAATGGAGCTCGAGGTAGGAAATGTATCAAACTTTTATCACATTCGCATATAAAAATATGCATTACCTAGTTACAACTAAATACGGTGGGGGCGAGATATCATCTTCACTATTTTTATACCATGTGTGTAAACTACAACACAATGAAGATAGTAATAAGATAATAATACATCTAGTCATTTGTAATTGCTGATTTGTATGCAGGTCTAATAACTTCAACAAATTATTTGTTTGAGTAATCAGTTTATGTTCACCTGTTCATGAAGATGGTTACAGCTGTAGTGGTAATTACATTCTGTGGTGATATTTTAATTACTTTTAACATTGGAATTATGTTGCAGTTAGAAATTTTCATGTATTTTGCACAGCAAAAACCTTTTAAATCATGGGTTTCACAGGGATTACAATAACATTGATCATACCAAGCTAAGTGTATGATACATGCTCTTGCAACAATTGCTGCAATGTGAAATACTCAAAATGCATTTATTGTGAATTTTAAGTCTGTGAGTACTCTATAGTTGGCTTAAACTAAGTATATATCAGACTGTGGAAAGACACAACTGTTTCAGACCTACAGTAATGTTTGCATTGAAACCACACTTCATCCACAGAAAGTTACTTGGCCTCTAAGGAAACGGACATTTTGCCATGGTACCTGAAGTTTTCCCCAAATCAAACAAGCTATGATATCTATACATATTCGTTTTCTTTTTCTCTGGACAGCGATACATTCAGAACCTCATCTCCATGTGCCTGAAGATCAACAAGTGCCCCATCGCCCCCGGTCCGGGCCGGGTCATGTCCAAACAGGTCCTGTGCGACTGGTCCCCATTCTTCCGCAAAGGAGCCTTTGATGTGCAAAGTACAGTACGGGCTGATTGCTGTGAACCGAGCTGTCGAGTGGCCTTTTATCATGGACCTCACCTTTGTTACAGACACACTATTGTGGTGTTATATATAGATGTGAATGCCATTTTGGCAATTTCACAGTAGTCTTCCACGAAGGAGCTTTTGACATGACTGATGTGAGATGTACTATACAAGTGCTTGTAATCAAAGAAAGAACTTTGAGTGTCATCAGTCATCAAAATGGTATCTGGTTGTTTTACGTTATCTTCACAGAGAGCCTTCTTTCTTACCAGTACGGAGCAATCCGATGTCAAAATTTGTTTAACAAGCAACTCCATGAAAGATCTTCACTCAATGCAGGCAGGAACTACCTGTAAACTGAATGGTTTGTAGCTATCGGAGTGTGTGTCTTTGCATTGTGTTCATTCTGTTGAGGTATGCGTACATCATCTGGATTCATCTTTCAACCTTTGACTACTACTTTCATAATTTACAGACAGTTGTAAATAACTCACTGGTTTAGTTTCTAAAAAAAATGAAGTGGCTTGTTGATTTCTGATCCACAAGCAAACTATCCTTATCAAATTAATTTGAATTCATTTATATATGAAATATGATGAATTGTTGCTGCTGTTTGTTCTTTTGTCTGTTTGTAATTTGACCTTCTGTGTAATACATAAATTTTTCATTGATTTCCGTACTTTGATTACTAGGACCAGCATAGATGCTCATTTTTCCTAGTGTTCTGTAGACCTATGATGAACTCGTCGGTTGTCTGGCAATAGGGCCCTAGCATGTGTTCCCAGTTGAAGAGCCTTAAAACTTAATTGCCCGTTATTTGAAAATCATTGGTTCTTTTCACATGAAATCAATGTAGTGTGATAGTATTAGATACTTCTCAGTTTGTTAAGTGCAAACATCAAATAAGGCAATATTTCTCCAATTAGAGAAAATTTATTGCAGAGGCCCTTCTGATGGGAACTTATGATAGGGCCCTTCTGCCGGACAACCAACGAACTAGCATTTTTTTCTATCACATAAACCACTGAATTGTTGTAAAAATTAACTCTCAAGATGATTTCTAAACCCATCAGTAAGTGATGATAATTTTGATTAGATTTGATTACATGGGATTAAGTTCAAATATGTTGATCATAGCGTGACAAAATTTGTTATTAGTGATAACATATTATTATTTTGCCCTTATTGAATTCTTTGATGAGAATTAAGTTGTGATCATGCCTTATATTATTGATACATTTGTCAAGGAAACACATTGTCTTGTTGATAATCACTGGAAATATATAATTTTTCGTTTGCTTGGTCTTTGATACTCCATTCATATGTCCACAATTTCAATATTTTCACCTTACAACATTGAATAAGTGTCATATTTCAAATAGAATGTCAAGATACGTGTGTTTACTGAAATAGGATTTTAAGTAGTTGTATAAATGTTATGTTACTAAATGTTCACGCGATACATGCTTCATTTTTGCCATCCGTTAAGATTTACCAATGCTGTAAATATATACATAGACATTATTTATTGAAAGGAAACACTTCCACTGTATAAATATTTTTATTGACATGCCCAATCTTATTTTTCAGCCATGTAAGAATGAAATTATTGCATGTCTTCCATTCAAAACTTCTCGCCAAAATATAGATTTGGGTGATAGTATCTAATGCCAACACAAGAAATGCAGCTCAGTTTAGACATGTTTTAAATGTTTGACCCTCTCTGTAACCAGGGTTGGCTATTTCCCGGTAAATCCAGGTATTTCCCACCCAGGCGGGAAATACTGGGAAAAACTGGGAAGTGCTTGGAAGTACTCAAGATGTGTACAGAGGTAAATGGAAATACCAGAAAATACTAAGGAATTACATGGACAATACCTGAGAATATTCAAGAAGTGTATTTCATAATTTTTCCCTATATTTCCAACTATTTCCCATTTTCCAAAAAAATTATTGAGGCGGTATTTACTGGTATTTACCGCCAGTATTTTCCACTCCGGCCAACCCTGTCTGTAACCGTTAGGTCGGAAGTTTCAAACCTATCACAATTATTAATTAGAAACACATAGACACATCTTTTTAAAATGTTTGTATTTTGATATAAAAGTATGTCTGGTATAGCTCTGATGAAGTTGGTACATAAGGAACTAAAAAGTAAAAGTATTGTCAATATTTTATTTCATCAATTTACCCCGTTTTACAGAAAAAATGGCACTTGTAGTACAAAAAAACACTCATTCAGAACATTTAATCATCGGCCTGACTTACATACCAGTACACCATCCAACTTACCCAATCATGTCATCACATTGAATTATAGACGGGCAGAATACATTATATAGTTTGGGGGGGGGGGGGGGTGTTAGAGTTGAAAAAGGTTTTATTGTCAGTTTTTTT
>JZLH01S0391295.1:17574-31452 GCA_001188425.1 Eucidaris tribuloides | reverse complement strand
CATTGTGTGATCTTTGTGAATGATCGAAAGTAATATTTGTCTCGGTATTCTGTAACATCTGTTGAATATTTGACATACTATCTCTTATTTTTGATTTGTATTTCTATTGACGTATAGAGAGCCCGGTCAATAACTGATCTGAGTGTAGTGTGGGCCCATTCATAAAAAGGTTGCTATGGCATTATCAATTCTGCTGGATTGGCAGTGGGCCATGCAAACGTGAGATTTATCTCTCTTTTGTTAAATACATATTTTCGAGGGAATGAAACGGCACTTCATATTGGGAAATTGGCCTGCAAATTGTCCCTATCCCAAGCGGCATTCTAAGCATTCCCTAGAATTGTGGATTTCCAAAGCCGACTTCCTGCTGCGTCTCATGGATTTCGTTGAGGAGGTCGTCGTCGGCTAGGTTCACCTTGAGGGCGTATTTATAGGCCTGTTCAGCCTCTAGTTGGCGCTCCGTCCTCAGGCATACCAGAGACAGGTAGCCCCACACCTCGGCGTCACTGTTGTTCAGGGATGTTGGCCTCGCAGAGGGCGTCCTCGGCTTCAGACAGCTCACCAAGCTTTGGAGTAACAAAAAAAAACTGGTGAAGACAAGGTTTCATTACAATAGATAAAAAGGCAGTCACATGATTGGGAGAAATAAAAAATGCTTGAAGAACCAAATGAGTTGACACATTTACGAATATATACACTGGCTAGAGTGTATATCCAGGCTGGAATGATTTGTCTTGAATTTCTTTCCTTGAAGAGAAACAAGCATACAGTTTACCAGTATTGAATTAATCTCCGGCCCTGACAGAAATTGATCCCACACCTGCATTGTAAAACAAATAAGAAATGTACGACTATGACATGTCATTTTTTTACTCCTAATTCTGGGAGTAATGTTTTCTGAACACTTCCAATCTTGACATTCCACTTAGTATGAACGAAGCTTGGAATACAAACTTCTGACATACTTGAGTCTGTGAAACAAAGCATTAATTTTAAGTAATGTTACGTTTTAGATTTTTGCATGATGATATCCAAGGACCAATATGTTCACTACCACCACTACTACATGTATAATTGAAATTATTTTTTGTTGGTTCGATATTGAGGAAATTTTCAAATATCCATTTTCATTCATTCATTCCATGAGTGTTTTTGTGTAGTTGAATCAACTGATGGAAAATTAATAACCTTAACTCATATTTGTACACATTTTCATGCCGAGAATACATTTTGATTGAGCTTTGAACGGACACGTATATATAGAGAATCTCTGATGAGACATTAGTTTTGGTAATTATTATAAAACCACGATACAGATATACTTTCACCTTAACAGTTCTTGACAATGGCAAAAAACAAACATACATACATAATGTTGGCATAAGGGAGTGAGGTTTATGAAAATTAATAAAAAGCTGGTCCCGTATCTGTACCTACTAAAAATTCAAAGTTCAAAAATTGTTCTCAAATTGGAGAGCTAGGGATCATCTCTCACTTAACCCAAACAAGTTAAATATCCCCCAAATTTCAATGTTTTCATCTACTTACTCGATAGCAGGCAATGCCAACACCCAGCCAGGAAATGCAGGAAGGAGAATTCTTACAGGCCATCAAGAACGTTGTCTTAGCTTTGTCATACTGTGAAAAAAAAAAACAAGAATTAGCAGAGTATAAGTTTGCAGTGGAAAAAAAGTCACAGTACCAGAAGCATAAGTAGCTAAAAAGTTTGCTGGTGATAAGTGATGTATATTTTTGTTTTGACAAATGTTTTGAACAAATTTTACAGAGAAAAGGTTAAATTTACATGGAAGCAGAGAAACATGTGCTGGTTGTTTTAAAGCTATTTGTTAAATAATGATTCAAGATTCAAGATTCACTATCTTAGTATCAACATGTTAGAAAGCTTATAGCATTGATGATAACATCTATTTGCAGTTTTTTCAAGATAGAAATTTTGTTGGCAGCAGATCCCAGCAATCAAATACTATTTAGGGTTGAGATTATTTTCAGGTGATGTAAGGTATTATCATTTTGTGACTCTAAAATATTGACCCCAAGTTATCAATTTATCTTTGTTTGATACAGATTTGTTCTAAGTTTGATAAGTTTTTCATCTGAGGTTCTCATATCATATGGCTTTTGACTTGAATATAACTACAGTGAGGGTCACATATAACTTTCCATACTTATGCATAAAAATTTGTACAAACACATGCTCAATAGCTTAGAACCGACACGGATATTAGCCTACACTACAATGAAAACCAGTTTGTTTTTCTGTGCAGAGCATCACCAAGCCACTGAAAGTCACAAAAGAAAACAAAAACCGTAATACTATATTTCTTATTTCAGCACAGAAATATGCCTGCACGATATTTACTGTAAATGGCACTAGACCCATTTCTCAGCCCAATTTCCTGCTAGTGAAAATATGCATGTATTTGCACACAAATGAACACAAATATTCATATGCATTGACGTAAGTTATATGTAACCCTTACTGTATGACTTTAAGGAGTTGTGTACTTTTAACATATTTTAAAAACTATCATGTAAAAACGGGACCACTCAAAGTGCATCAATTCCGTGCACACCAATGCACATACACACCTGTCCATCCTGGAGATAGATAGAAGCCAGCCGTAGGTAGATGGCATGCATCTCACGGGCATCAGCCACGAAGGAGAGAGTCCTCTCATAGCACTGCTTGGCCTCCTCCAGGTTACCCTGGAGATAGCGGAGATGACCCTGGATGGACCAGGCATCGGGATCCTAGCAGGGAAGGAAAAGACAGGATAGATAGTTAGATTAGCTTAATCCCCTGACTTCCAGAGACGGGTCACAACCAGTCCATATTGTCTATTAAAAGGGCTCATAATAACATGCAAACAACACTGAGGCCATTTTCACAAGGAAGCCAAAACACGATTCAATCATGATTGTAATAATGTGTGTGAAAGCAGACTAGAATGATGATTTCACATCAAATCATGTAAATTTAAACTGTGCTTCAGAGGTGTTTACTACTGATGTTTTTCCCAAATCATGTCACGTTTTCTGCCTGTGAATGTCTTGTGTGACCTTTCATTAACTTCCATTGATAGAGTGCACTCTCCAGCACATGGGTTTATGTGTGTCACAGCTGTGTGATCCATCCAGTGTGCAGTTGTTTGACAGCGTATCCAGAAACAGCCATGCCTATTCACTAGAATATGAAATTCTAATGCGAAGATTTTTTTTTCTGCCAGTATCTCCAATTGCTGAAATTACATCGTTTGCAATCACAGTTTGCCAGCTGTGTGAAATGGTCTGAGAATTACAGGCAGAATTACCATCCATTACAAATTTTGGCATTTACACATTTATATCCCAATTTTTGCCAGTACCCATAGAAGATTTCTATCTGGAAATTGCCAATTGCCGTAGGCTAGCCATGAAAGTGCTAGTAGATAGGTAGAGCTGACAGATTACAGCTGTTCTCTGACCTTGAGTATGGGCGAAAGAATGTTCAATTGTGTTTTTATTCTCACCACAGTGGGTACATATTACCAACTATATTCATGGGATGGTCGATACAAAATCACAATCAACAAGAAACTCTCTTAACTCAACACAAGAACTGACTTCTGCCATTCAAATGAATGGCCAACCCTGTACTTGGAAACGGTATATCCCATTATTCCAATTAAGACACGGACATGGAATATTCCACTGTCAAATCAAGGGAAATCTTGACTGTCTTTAACTACAAAATCATTCTAGAAATTGTTGATGCTGCCTACCTGGTAATTAAGGATGAGAGCTTGATTGAGACTTTCATTGGCTTCATCCAGTTCCTTCTTCTGGAGTTTGAGTCTGGCCAGGGCCACATGGTAGGTAGTGGTGGGCCCTCCCATCGGACACAACAACTCGTGGGCCAAGGCACGCTCACAAAACTGGATAGAGGAAAAACAATGGAAATACACAGAAATTCAGTAAATAAATATCATATGATCAGTCTTTTTTATATACTGTACATACAATTTTTCTGACTGTTTCTATATCCTTTCCATACTTGTGGTGGAATAACTTGTAAGGTATGTACAGAGCTGAATCTTTCAAAATAAATGTCAATGCAGAGAAGAGTTGTGATATTTTCAGGTAAACAAAACAAGTTTTAGTCACATGTATCTCTGCCCGTAATGATGTATTACACAGTTGATTTTGGTTGACCGTTTTGATTTTTGCTGTATGAAAGCCGCACCCACGATTTTGAAGTACTTCCAGCTGAAAAAAAGCTACAGCTAATTTGCTGGAAAACATTTTATGTAAAAATGAATGCAGACAATCATGTCCTATATACAATATACATTTTGAATACTGATTTATTTTCCATTTATAATTTGGGATGTTTGCAATATTTTCAGGCATTAGATAGATGATTAAGATAAGAAATGTGGCAGATAATGCTATAATCTCCCAAGTATATATAAAATTAGAAATGAAATATGAATCCACAGCATGTCAATCAAATTACATGATAACAGCAAGCTAGAAACATCACTGAAGGTGATTAATATCCCCCCCCCCCCATCTGGACCCAGTTTCCACCACTTTTGAAAATATGTCTCGCACATCTTCAGCCCAAGACCAAGGTGTTTGCCAATTCTCATGAGCAAGTTCGCTCAAAAATTGAGGAAATTGTTATATCTGCAAGATTTACAATTATGGACCTACTGCCCAACCGTACGCTAATTCCTATACACCCCCTTCAAACTTCGCTTGCAATAATAAAGTTAAGCCCACGTAAACCATAACAGAAAAGTGTTAAGTGAAATACTATTCCCATAATGACTGGATGCAACTCATACCTGTGTGGCTTTGACTTCCAGCAAGAACTCTACAGCGATCATAAAGATACTGCATTCAGGCACCGGGGTACACTCTCGTTGGGGCTCCTCATGCTCGGCTGACCCAGGGCGACTACTGGCCTTGATGCTACCTTGACGCTGGCTGGCAGCGCTGGGAACTCTCTTGGCTTCTGCACCTGTTAATGGCAGGGTTGTAATGGGTCATCATAGACATGGAGATATTAAATGCTGTGCTCATATTGGTAAATAATAAGTTGGTTAGAACATTCTGAATATTGCTATTGTTTCTTTAAAAATCTACCTACAGTAAGTTCTCTTTTACTAAAATATTCTTATCATATTCTGGGTTTTAACCATATTATTTCTCTCTTATGTCTTTATTATTTTGTAACAATCTTATTTATTTTTGTGTGTGATTTTATAGATCTATGGATATTTACAAGTTGTAATCAGTATTAAGTCTCATGCCATAAAATAAACAAAAAAGACATATATCAATAAGAATAGTTTATAATACAGTGCAAGTCAAAACATAAATTGCAATGTATGCAAAATAGCTAGTTAGGAGTGTTCTCCACTGTTCCAAAATGTTGGATTGCAAATTCTCATTAGAAATTAAGGCAGATTTTGTGATGTCAAACACTCAAATAACTCATTTTTAAAGTCAGAGATGTCTTGCATATAACAATGGAATGAAATCATTTTTTTGCAGACTCAACAGCAAAAATTATACTGTTTTACCATACAAAACTTCTCATCTACTAGACAGTTTAATCTGTGAATTGAGGAAAGCAGGTTGCTTGGCCTGATATATTGATCCTATCATAATGTTTTTCATATGGGCAATTCCGCGAAAAAAGTTACCTGAGCTCTAAATCATGAAATCTGTAATAATTCCAAAAATATATGTGCTACAGTGATAAATTTAGTATCACACAATAGAACTCATCGAACTCCTTAATTTGAGTGGTATTTGAATACATTTGAAGTATATTTAGACATAATTTTATTTAAATTAAATAATACATTTTCTTTGCGAAATTTTCTCATCTTTTTTGTATAATGATGGCACAATCTGTGATGTCTTCATTTATTTTCACATTCAATCAGGCACTTCATGAATTAATTTAATAGTAGTTTAGTATTTAAGAACAGGACGAATAATTATGACTAATTATTTAGCTTTTACATTGGTTAGTCAATATACTTGAAGTTAAATATTTAATGGACCTAAAAAGTGGTCGAGGTTAATGTCCGTAACGTTTAAAAATGTAATGTCCGTAACGACAACATTTTATGTGCCTTGTTATGGGATTTACTGAAATCTTGTTGATACCGTAACTGTGTCATCCTACGAGGACTTAAACATTGGTCGTCTCCAGGCACCTATTTCAAACATACGAAAGATTGCATGTCACTTCATGTTTAAGGCTCAGCATATAATTTTTTGACAAATGCATTGGCTAGGTGAAAGGTCATGTCCAAGAAAATGTATATGTCACGTAACGGCAAGCCTTATGTGTGATAACTACAACTATCGCATAATTAGAAACTAGATTCAATTTAACAGTCTGTTAACACTTCATGGGTGACTTGTTTTGAGATTTACCACAAATAGGTTCAGAATGTTTATGCTGAGTTTCTCTAGGAAATATAGCCCCCAAAGTTGCAAAATATTGTGCCTGATGCTAATGTCCATAACGCTGGAACTGCCCATATATTAAAGTGTACAATTTTGTAAAAATTCATAAATTAAAACTTGTCACCTACGGCTTTGTCACGACACAGTCAGTGGCAGACATATTTGTTAACATCTGAGTTCCATGGGGATCAGTTTATGAACACTGGCACCTGTAAGGTCACTGAATAGTTTTTCATATTGTGCATTTATTTTTGATACTTTCTATGCAAATATTATCTAACAATTTAGTTCCAGTTCCCAGAATTAATAAATTCATCAAACAACACAACACATCACATAATGGACCATCCTAATCAAATTATCTTTGTACTATATTTTCAAGTGAATATACATGTACAGTTGAACAATCATCTACCAACCAATATCTCACATTCACTTCGAGCACACATCAGGCTGAGTATGAAATATTTATTAGTTACCAAACTTCTACCCACATAACCAACACGTATATTTTCTTCAATCACATTTCTAATTAATTGTGTTAATTATTGTTGTTATACACTGTACACTTGATGTTATAGTACTTGGTTCATTTGCAAACTTTCAATGATTGTGTTCACATAAACCAGACCAGTGATATTACTTCACAATCAAAAGTAGGATATATCAAGACATGTAACACTAGATGCATGATATGATTTTTTTTTAGAATGCCATAGATGACACAAGGTTATTTAAATTGCAGCATTCGTGAATGCATAAATTATCCTGTCACATCTGACAGATCATTCCTTTTAAATAATGCAACACAGTTTTATTGGCAGTTTGACTTAAAGGCATTGTATAACAATGGGTCATATGCATAAAAACTAGGAATTGCTTTAATACAAGCGATTTCTTCAAGCATAAGATTGTGGTCAATCTATATCTGACATCCGTATGCAGAATCTATTATGCAGGAAGTAACAATTTTCACCCTTTCAAGCGACTGCTTGGAAACGTATGTATAAAATGAACATTTTGTTTGTTCTTACAGGCATTTCCTTGGTTTTTTTTTCAAGCTCCGTAATACCAGCTTGAGCACTGTTGCTCAATCAGGACATTTGAGTTTAAAACATGTTCATGCTCATAATAGACCAAACCAAAGCTGCACAGGAGGAAAATACATCAAGGAAAACTTGACACTAAAATACCAAAGAAAATACCTAGGAAAATACCCCAGGTACATCTTTTACCCCATTACTCGAGGTACAGAGCATCTTTTGAAATGTTTGTGAGCTGTACTGGCCGCGGGTGGTGAAGCTAAAGGAGGCCCAATGTTTTCAGTTTTAGAATGTCTGAGCTACATGATTTCCCATGCTACCAGTGTCTCTTATTAAGGTCTAAAAATGAAGCCCTGAAAAATTGCAGTTTAAAACAATCATTATATGCTTTTACAAAGTGAAAATCATTGAGTGACCATTCCAGTTTTTCCGGGTGGACTGTTGTGTTGCAGAATTTTTGTCAGTTTACAATAATTCATGTGTTAAATGTTATCTGTACATATTTTACGAGTGGCAGCATAACCGTCTGAAGTTTTGTGATTTAGGGTATTTATTTGTCCATTAAAACACTGTCAGATATGTCAGATAGTAAAGTTTGACAATTGTTTTAAATGGGGCTTCCACAATGTTAATATATAGAGTCTTTAAATTTAAGAAACCTTATTTACTTCCATAACTAGTTTGTATATTTAGTCCCTTGGTTTGTGTATTATGTCTATTAGGGCTAACCATTTAACAGATTAAATTACATGGGTATTTAGTGTCTGAATAAGCTGAAGAGCAAACTAAACTATTTCTAATAAATACACAAATTCTTTGACTTAATGATCAACAGCAGTTCATATTTGATGTATTCAGCAATGACATACAAAAACACATAATGACATACAAAACACACAGTTAAATAACAAGTCAAATATCATATCGGCAGACTTGATGAGAGTGAAATTGTGATAGATTCAGAAAGACGGGATTGGTGGGGTAGGTAAAGGAAGTAAAATTGGCAGGGGTCACATTAGGGTAAGGAGAGGTAAGACTGCTAGATGGAGAATTAACTTGCATTTTCAACACTGCAAATTTGTTTTATCATTTAGTCAGCATATGCATGTTATCTTTCCATAATGCATTCCACTTCAAGCAAAACATGTAACTATTAAATTTCAGCAACGTAAATTAACCATTACATGATTTACTTCATTAGATATTTTGCTTGGCAAATTATTATTTTTTTCATAATGCATACTACGCAATACATTACAACTACTTTTTTGAAGTTAAAGTTCCGGCCATGAATGTAATTTAACTTTTTGATACATGATTGCTGCTTAGCTGAACAATTCTGCAACAAATGTGAAAGACTAGACACAGATGTGTACATAATAGCTTTAATTTGCCTAAATTAACCCGTTGACTACGAGATTCTGTAAATCCCCATAGACTTTGTACAGGGCCCATCCAGTTCCCGTAAGCAACGGGTTAAAGAGAAATGACACCAGCAACGTTTTTAGCAACTTTAAGATGTTGACTATTTTCAATAAAATGGCATATCATTTTAATGACTACATAAATTTTATCAGATATATTTGCTTGTATCATTTTATTACAGAGAAACTAACACATAGAATGATGACAGCATAGAATGTTGGCACAACTTGATGTTTGGATAAAATATCTTGAAGCATGGAAACAGTAGCAGCATTTTTTTTTTCCTATATGCTATTTATACAAATTTCAGATAT
Source organism: Eucidaris tribuloides (assembly GCA_001188425.1). Taxonomy (NCBI): domain Eukaryota; kingdom Metazoa; phylum Echinodermata; class Echinoidea; order Cidaroida; family Cidaridae; genus Eucidaris; species Eucidaris tribuloides. The sequence goes on along the minus strand of JZLH01S0391295.1, from coordinate 22,178 downwards.
ACATAATTTCATCACTTTTATTCACACTTTTCCATAACCTCTTATATATTAGTATGATGTTGACTGTCATTATTTGTTAAAGGTTTATTTTATTTGTTATCACGTGTGAATTAATGGGTTACACAAATTATTTGTGTTAGATCAACCAGTACATACAACTTACATTTTAATTCAACAACACAAACAAAACCATGGATATATTTTCCTTATTCTTTTTGTAACACAATGCATTTTCAGGTTAGTATAATATTATGACATAGCAATGCCACACCACTTTAGCTGCCTGTATACTGTTAATTTCAAACAAAATGAGACAAGTGATGTGGAATGAAAATAGATTTTACCTTTACCAATCTGATTGAGAGACTGCATAGAGTCTAATTAACAAAGGAATAATGAACAACATGCATTAAACCATCAGAATCATCAACCATCAACACATGTACAATTCAGATAACAGTAGTTGATCAACTGAAAACTGTTGCATGTTCCAGAAGAGAACATTTGTTATCTCTCTATAAATATTTTGAAGGTAAATATAGCCTAATCAGCATTGTTTCACAAAATCAAGATAAATTTACCTGCATTCAAATAAAATTTGTGGTGATTTCAAAAGAAGTGAAATTAAATCATCAGAGGTACATATATCCCTCCAAAAACTTTTAAAAATCTAGTTTTAGTTACCTTTAAAACAAGTTCATTTCGTCGCTGAATTCACGGAGTGGCACAAACCTCCAAAATTGCATCCAAAGTCAAATTTGAGTTATTTTCAGTTTTGTCATTCTCTGGCCATGGTCTTTCATTTCACAAAATTTTAGAACCCAATTCTCTCTAATTAAAAAGATAATTAAAGTGCCAAACAGACACGAGCCTGAAAATCTACAGTAAAAAAATCCACGAACCGGCACAAGCGAGCGCGCGCCGTAACGTGCCATTCATTTCTGTACATAAAACTCAACGGCGCGCGCACCCTTGTGCCGGTTCGTGAATTTTTTTCTCTTGCGCGTGCGACACCACAGCGCGACACGAGCGCTTGGGCCGGTTCGTGCGCGCAAAATCGTACTTGTTTTCTACACGAAGTGCCACTTCATGGATTCTTCCTACGCTGAAGCAACATTTTCTACAAAATGACACCTGCGTTTGAAGCTTTACTATGTCAAAATTTGAACTTAGTTTAAGGACAATTCGACATGTAAGGCAAGAGTAGAGTCTTGGCTTTCTATCTGTGCTTGAATCATACAGTTTAACTGCATAACAAATCGCAATGAGCAGTTGAAAGACTGATAAAATCTTTATTCGCGTTTTACTCGAAAAGTGATTTCGCGCATCTTCGGTCACGCGTGACACTTCGTGAATTCAGCGATGATTTAATGTAAAATCACATTACCAATGTACTCAAATAATTTGTTTCTCCAGCATCAAAATGCAAATACGGATGTAAGAAAATAAATGAAAATAAAAGAAAATAAAGAAATATATATATTTTAAATATGCTGGGAATCCAAAAACTATTTGAAATATCAAGTCAGTGAATTTACAAATTCAAGAAAGAAAAGGAAAAATATTGGACAGATAAATGCAATGAGTACTTCTACTATAATACAACAGCTTCTCGTCGCATGGCCGGCAGAAGGGCCCTAGCATGTATTTTCCCAGCAAAATGGCCTTAACACTAAATTGTATCTAACTTGAAAACCAACTAGGGTTTTTTCACATGAAATCAAAATAATGATGTTTTTAGATCCTTCTGTCGGTCTGTTAAGTGCAAATATCAAATAAGGCAATATTTCTCAAAAAGTAGAAACAATTTATTGTTAAGGCCCTTCTGCCAGGAACATATGCTAAAGCCCTTCTGCAGGGCACACAATAAGCTCTAATTAGGTATGTAATGTATGGTTGATTTTATTATCGACACATTCTTACCTGATTTGGATGATATTGACATCCTTTTCTTGGTAGCAGGAGGTTTGACAGCAGGAGATTTGGCAGGGCCCTTGCCTACATCAGTGGGTGTGGCTGGTATCCTGGTGACAGTCGGCACGGTACTTTCTGAAGTGGTTTGGAAGGGAAAAATAGCGTACAGAAAGAAATGCAATCTCATTTTAAAATATAAACCTAGTAAGTCATTTAAAATCTTAGTATAATTCCCATAACTATTATTGATTATTCTTTCAGTTGTTTTGTTTTGTTTCTTATCTGAAAACATTGCTACCGGATAACTTCAGTGAAGGGACCATTCATATAAGGCCCTGTTATTCAATACTACTCATCTTATAAATACAGGTAATGCTGTCTCATAATTTTTTTCATACATATGCCAGAAACTTGTGAATGGCAAATATGAAATTTGTTCAGCCAACAAGATCAATGTAAATATCTTGTTAACAGTAAATTACTTTAAATCGAGACACAAATATATGTGCCCACAGAGGATAACAGATGAGCACCCTTTAATACTACATCATTTTAATCTGTTAAATTAGCATCACTTACACCCTTAATGGCTGCACTGGCAACAAGGGAATGAAAAGAGGGCACTTCAAGCACTGAATGTACTATGTACACAATGACCAGGGTAATAATATACACAACACTTTGAAACATCATATAACAAGCTTTGTGACTAAAATATATTACTATGATCATAATTGGCTCACTAAATAAATAAATGTAAGAGGGACCGACTGAATTATTGACCACTTGATTTGACTGGGTGACAAATAAATTGATCAAATGGCACCCTCATAACCAGGGATGGAGTAGAGGCTGACCGTTCCGAGTCACGAGGCCACTGGAAAAATATTTTTCACATAGACTTTGTACACTTGACTCCGACTGATGCCAAGGCCAATGCCAGCAAAATTTGGCTCGAGGCTGGCATCGACGTCATCTCTGCTCATAACACATTGCACACACTGCCTCCATCACTACAATCCACGGTGTTGAACCAACTAATTCTTAACCGTAAAAGACGTGGGGGAGACCCCCCCCCCCCCCCCGTACATAAACCACGATAACTTTTTTGTGCATAAAGCGTTCGCACCGCCATTTCATGACTTTTTTCTCTTGAGTTTTGCGCAACTTGTGATACCAAATTTGTATACCCCCATGCCGCGGTTGCGGAGTTACGTAACATTTTAATATCACATGTCACGTAAGAAATCGTAATTTGTATTCATTTGTGTGTAAAGTGTATGGTATTTGAATGAATGTTATAGACATTGTTTTCTAACTACATATTTATTTTTTTCTTTCTATATAATGTCACTTGTGAATTCAAGTGGCAGTTCTCGGATACGAAAATAATGAAAAACATTACATAAAAAATAAAGAAATACATAAGAAAATGCAAAATAAAGAAATACATGCGGAATACTTACTTGCATATTTAGTAATTACTAATTTGCATAAGCATATCTAATAATTCAAGCATGAAACAACACAATTCCATGATAAACAACCTCTTCTTACAGCTGAAAACATTGAAACAGGAATTTATGGACCACAATAGGCACCAAAATATGAAAAATTCAATTTTTTGATAAAAATTTGCATATTTGCATAATTGATTAAGAATATATAACAAAATAAAATGAATATCAGTATTTCGACTATGTTTTGTTTTAGAGGACATGACAAAGGACATGTGTGCCAAATTTGGTTGCGATCGGACGACCAACAGTCGAGATCTAAGGGGGGCCAAAAGGCCCCCCCCCCCCAGTTTTTCCAGCCTCTAAAATAGCCCAGTCTTTTAGGGTTAAACAAGTAATGATGAACATTTCAATTACCTTTGTCACTGGCTGCATCATCCACCTGCTTGACCCCATCCCCCATCTCCCCAGGGAGTGTGGCATCATCCCCGCCAGGTGGCTGCTGTTCTTCATCCCCTCCCTGGGGAGCGGGGTGGCTGACCGCGGCCGTACAAGACGTCATGTTGGCGTCGGCAGCAGCAGCTGCTTTGGCTGCCTTAGCCTCCCTCTGTTTGATGGCTGCGTGGGCCATGTTGAGTCTCTTAGCCTCCATCAGGGCATACTCAGCTTGGATCTCGTTATCGGTACCGTCGTAGAACAAACCTGAGATGGTAGAAATTGAATGGTTATATCTTAAAAGTGTGTCCTTCATTGATTGTTTGGTGTGTACAAAACTCTACATGTGTGCCCAGGTGGGGACTACAGCTACAACATCATGATTAGTTAATAAGCATCAGAACAAAATGACTCAGATTGTAAGGTTCATAGATTCGCAGTTCTCCAACTCCTACAAAAAATTCAAACTTTTATACACACAGCAAACACAAATGCTTATTTAATCTATAAATATATGTCTGTATAGCATCTATTTGTGTAGCCTGTTGAGAAAATAAGTCTATGTGTAATGTGGATGCAGATTCACTTCCCTCCCCATTTCAGGCTGAATTGCTCTGCAACCTAGTTGATATACTTTTTGTGTAAGGAATACAATGTCAGAAGCCATTTTCCCTTATTCTCAAGTACATGATGATGATGATATATGTATTTATGGATCAATGTATGTCTAACTCGTGCATATGATGCACCACGCCATACCCCGGGGTACCGTCGTACCCCGGGGTACCACGTTGTGCA